>SJJU01008446.1:0-20668 GCA_012932125.1 Conopomorpha cramerella | reverse complement strand
TCAATGTATCTATTAAGAAAGAGGTTTTCCCAGATCTAATGAAGCTTAGTAAAGTAATACCTCTATTCAAATCTGGTGATTCCGAAGATAGAAACAATACACCTCAGTACTCCTCTTTTCCTCTTAGCTATTAAACAAAACAGCAGCGAAATCTGTGGCGTAGTTTTAAATATCTAAAGCATACATAGGGACAGACTACGGGAGGTGACTATGTTTTATACTATGTACTGATAATGATTAGAATACCTGTAGTCTGAACCGGTAGGTAAGGAGCCACCTAGTTGTCAACTACCCAGTAGTGAAGCGGGAAAGTGGCCTACCGCAGCTGAATTATTCATACCTTGGAAGAAATTCTTAATCATGACCGTATGTTAAGTTAGATTCAGTAACGGAGTAGCTTAACCCTTTCGGGAACACAGCCTGCCTATCAAAGTTGTACAAATAAAACTTATTTTGTCTTAAAATGACTGTCCGCGAAAGTGTTAACCCACTGATGGACAGAACATCTATGTAGCAGTAATGTAATATTATTTTAAAAGGGATGTGGAAGTAATCAACGTTTGATTAAAAGAATTAGCGAAATGCTGGTACCTTAAGAATGCCCTGGGGGAGACCAGCAACAGCAACAGTTAGGGTTTTAGTACGGAACTACCTCCTCGTGCTCCCTTTAGCGGACTTCCAATGTGAATTTCCTCCTTGTCAACAAAAAACAGTAAACACTGATATTTCATTTAATATATTTTTTTAATGTGTGATTATAAATTCATACTCGCCCCGAGAGTAGATCCTGTGACCACCTATGCGCACTAGGTTAGCCTCTCAGTTGAATCAGATTTTTTGTCGAGAGATGAATATTAAAGTATTTTAGTTCTTACACTCTTGACAATAGTGTCTTATGTAAATACATATTTTATTATCCCACAACCTGTTATCGCTTACCCTTCTCATGATACGGCGTATCTCTGAACTCGCAAGGTTAAGACAGTACCTACTGCAGAAAAATATGCAAATGGACATTCAATTTGACATTTCGATATGGTTGTTTTAGTTGTGCGTGGGCGCAGGATTTTGCACACTTTTTTGAAGATATTTTCAAGTGGGTAATTGAGTTGTTTTTGGCATAAGTGTGTGTTACTTATTTATTTATTAAAATAGGGAAGTCAACAAGGCATACACAATCACATTTCTGCAGTAGCACGCAAACATTAGACAAGGTTAAATTAAAAATGTTAGCGAAACTCCAGAATATAAATCACCTTAAGACATCCAACAAATTACCCCAAAGAACTCTATGCCAAAATCGAAAAAAAAATTATCGAGTCATATACAGAGGCAGTTAGCTGATCGGTACGTTTGTATGAAGAGGAGATTTTTTCGACCATAATATCTTCAACAATACTTTGGTTATTGCTGTTTGTGGTGGGGGAAATACATTTTTAAGGATACACGTGGTTTTGTCAGTTGATGAACTTTTCAGATTGATGGACTTACATTGCTTCGACGTATCAAAACATTCCTCCAGTGTCTTGGTGGTGATTTGCCATTTTGCCATCAGTATTTGCGTTATTGTCTGGTGGATCTCTTTCTCATCCACGTTCTTGAGAATTCAAGAAGGTACAGAGAACTTAACGTCACAGGGGAACTTTTATAAGGAACTTTTTTAAAGGCTTGAAGTGGTTGTTGGATATCACGGGCTGAGAGACTTCCTCAAGATTCCCCAAGGTTTTTGATTTAACGGAGTATCGTGCTGTCTTACTCAAAGGCTGAAACTGAAAGTATACATTTTGTCTATAGTGGATTGTCTTAAATACATAATTTACTAAATAATACACAAAAATGCATACAAATAATGTGAAACTAATTTTTTTTATCATTATCGATGTAATGGTATTCCAAAAAAGTTTTCTGGTGTTTTACCTGCTAAGCAATGGTTCATCACGCATATTTAACCCAATTTCATCTGATTTACAATTCACCTACACTAATAAGGTAAATAATACATAGCCGGGTGACGACGGATAGAATACATATGGCACCAACCCAGCCCAACTTTTCACGTCATGGGGGTCGTAAGAGACGACCGAGGAAACCCTCCAGAGGACGGGCAGCAGCGCTCTCGGGCGAATTAAACCACAACAACACTGCTATCGCCAACCCGCCTGCCAAGCGTGCCGATGATTGGCATTCACCCAAAGGATCATACAAATGACTGAGGGAGGCCCACGTCCAGCAGTGGACGTCACATGGGCTACCATGTGGCATAGATTTAGATACAAGTTTTAAAGAGCAAAGCAAAAGATTTTTTGCCATTAAACAAGCTTATCTATACTCAAAATTGATACAAAACTAATAAGTTGACATGAAAAAAACATTACAAAAATAGATGTGTCCAAAGTAGTGTGTGCCTTTGCCTACCCCGCTTTGGGATTAAAAGGCGTGAAGAATGGTGAAGGCCTTACTAATAATGGCGGAATTGCTATTTCGAAGATACACAAAGCTCATCTTAACTTGTCAGTTATTGCATGTCAAATACGGAATAACCAGTTCAAGTAGACCTGTAATAACCGTTGTATAAGTGACAAAGCGTTTATTGGTAAGGGGGTATGTGTCCAAGGTAAAAATAAAAAGCTTTAAAAAGTATGTTTAAAGCGGCTACGGCACAGGGGTGAAGTTATGTATGTATTTAGAAATATTGTTAGGTAATGTATATTCGCTACTGATATTTCCCAGGAGGGATTCACCATTGCCTTGCATTGAGATTCACCATTGCAGGGCACAGGTGTACCTTCCCTTTCTTCACTCTTCGCGATTCTGCGCTGATGTCCACCAGGTTTTCTGGTGGAGGATATCGTCGCACCATCTCTTCTGAGGGCAGAGATTACGTCCCCAAAATATCTAAGCTCACCTTTACGTCACCTATTTAAAAAATACCTATCTACAAAAGTATGAAGTCAAACTCTACTTAATCGTAAAATTTACGGCCTATAGCAAGCACGAAACGAAAATAAACCAATAAAATTATTCATAACTTATTACGTGAAATAGCCAACCTATTAATTAAGTTTCGTTGCTAATTTAAATGTGCGGCAAAAGATAGCCGACGCGTGTCAAGACCCATTCAGTAAGAAAAACCAATGCTTGAGTCGCATTTGTCTCTTTTCGACACTAGACATTAGAGTCAGACAAACCATAAGACTTACCTGAGCGGTGCTTGGTTCATGTCTCTGAATAAGAGCCTAGAAAATTGTATATTTATTGGCATTATCAATACTCAGCATGACACAAAATTATACATGCATTAATACGTTTTCTGCAACAATTTGAATCACAAATGAACATATTAGTCTTTTTCACTGTTGGTGGCGCTGTCGAGTGGCGTCCCACAGGGAGTTTGCGTTGGGCCGCTCTTGTAGCTCTCGGATTAGGACGTTTTTGTGTGTGTGTTTTTTAAAGAAACCGTGCATGCAACGTTCCAAGTTGTTTTATTTGAACACTGAATAAAGACATTATTGCGGGCGAAGATTTAAGGCCCGTTTTAAACGGTTTTTCTTTTTAAAGAAGAATTTTCTTGATTAGCAAAGATATAAGTAACTGTGATTGTAAATGTGATAGAGCAGTATTGTTATCTAGATGCACGTATAATATGTTGGTATACTTTGTAGGCAACTCTTTTACGGTAAAGAAAAATACCACACCTTCGCCCAATAATGCTTTTCGTACATTTATTCCTTACAAAGCCTTTTATGTCCTGAACTTTACGGAAAACACCTGCAACCACAAACCATAATTTATTTTTACGCCTACGACATTTTAATTAAGTACAACATGATTGTATGCCTACCTACACAATACAATATTCCATGCATCTTATATACATATTCTAAAACAAAAATCCCAACTCAATTATCGCTTTTACCTGCATAGTATGTCTCTTTTCCACAAACACAATTAGAGAGAGAAAACGATATTTGAGTAGAGATATGTTATTGACAGGAAGATTCACAATATTTCAAGGTAAGTTATATTCGAAGCGACTACCGCTTAACAAGGGCGAATACCCATAGGCAAACACATCAAAGTCGATACCAGAAACTCGATCCTCTTACTCGCACATAGGTTTAATCGATATCATACGATACAGGTATCTCAGGAACACGACACAGTGCGGCAATATTCTATCACTTTGTAAAGCAGGTATATGATATTACTACTCTCGAATATCGACTCGCATAACGTCCTCTGCTTGCCGAGCACGGGGGTGAAGAACGACACGACATCGAATAATTACGCACTCTGATTGGCTGTTTTGTCACTCTTCGTGCAACTCGGCTTGTTTCAACAAATCGCAGCGCGTTATAAACCTTAAATAAAAAACGTTGGCGAAAATCTAGAAAATCACTCAGCCCGTGATACCAAAAACACTTTCCCTAAGGAAATTTTTGACATACGAAAACCAAATTTTACCACTTCATATAAAGTGGCAATCAGCTGATGGGTAAGTTGATATGAGGAGAAGATTTATTTTTGTGAGTGTCTCAACTTTGTTTGCAAGTGGGTATATGCCTGTTTTATACAGGTACTAGGAGGTACAGTTTAAGTAGTCTTTTTTTGTATAGTTATCATATTTCCACAATGATTACTTATACATAAAATCTCGATACACCCGCCATCATATCAATCATCATCACCATCAGCCCATACTTGTCCACTGCTGGATATAGGCCGCGCTATTGCCGGGGCCCCCGGAACGACTTCAGCCACTACATCCAAGGGACGCCTCAGTTCCCATGCTCTTTGGTATCCACATTTTACTGGGGTATATCACGGGAACACACCACGCATAAACCCAAGTATAGTAAACAAGTATGGGGTCCACAGTAGCCCTTTTCTTCGCCCGTGTTCGCAGGGCTGGTTCAGTGTAACGTGATAAGAAACCATTTCGAAAATTAAATATTACAAGTAATTCCTTACGTGGCCAATCGATAAAAGTGGCCTTTTGAATTCCTTGACTCGAGCGCCACCTGTGCCCGCCGCCCCGTTCGCATTCCGCCTTTACGTACACAGGGGAAGACACAACAACATGCACAAAACCAGTTTTACATGACCTCGGCGACTCGGTTATATACATACAACTCAAGCTCAATTTCAACACAATATAGTGCAGCAAATTCACCACTTCTATTTAACACTCGGGGTATCGAGTACTGCGATACAATCGTTGGAAGCGAAGGAATTGCTCGTATAAGCCAGAATTCGATTACTCTTATCGATGCAGCATCGAGTCGGTTCAAATGGAATAGATAATAGACCTCTTAGGTTACTTTTAAGTCGGTAAAGACCGTAAGTTTTACAATGTGTTGCGAAACCGATTTTCAAGCGAATTCTAGGATTCTTCCGCAATTCATTTCATATTATATGGTTTTTTTCATGTTTTTTCGCGGATAACTTTGTCCTTTGTGAACAGATTTCGGTGATCATTTTTTTGTCGAAAAGAAGATATTTTATAGATATTATATGTAATTGATTTTCTAAATAAAGTTATTTATTTATTTATTATCATTACTTATATGATTTGGAAGTCTGTGTTTGATGATGGCAGACCCCATAAAACGAGAAAAACTTTTAAAATCGAAAGGGCGGGCGTAATGAATGAGATCCAATCGCTTTTCTTTAAAATTATAGTTTTTTGTGAAAGGATTTTTTTTTGTGTTGTGGAGCTCTACAGGGCTTGTTGTGCCCGGTATCATTGCGACCATTACTGATCTATTGTGATCGCCACCTAGTTAATCCTTTAAAGTTCAATATCAATTTTGAGCGCCTTTATAAAATAAAGTACTTTTTTGATACTGAGATTTACACGACCTCATCTGATGAAAATATATGTTTCCCCAAATGTGTGGATCGTTGATTATCGTGAATGGCCCTGTTAACTAAAAAAAGTAAATTTGGATGAATAGTCTATGAGGTTAGGTCCTGCGTCAATACCGGCGGGTCATCCATACATCATCATCAGCCAAATGACGGCCACTGCTAGATGAGGGCCTCCCCCCAATGATTTCCATCATAATTTGGGGGGAAATGTGTATGTGGTATGCGGGTTTCATCACGATGTTGTCCTTCATCATGTGTAGCCGAACAAGAATCTGGCCTATCAAAGTAAAGTTGAAAGTTATATGAACGTCAATAGACATTAAGGTTCATTCTTACTTGTCACAATACTTATAGTTTGCTATAAGTGTCTTCTATCTATCAGCCGTGTGGTGACGGCGAATAGAATACATGTGTCACCACCCCAGCCTAACTTTTCCCGTCATGGGGGTCGTAAGAGGCGACCGAGGGAGCTCTCCAGAGAACGTGCTCAGCGCTTTTTGTGAGTTAAACCACAACACCACTGCGATCGCCAACCCGCCTGCCAAGCGTGGCGATTACTGGCACTTCACCCCAAATGACGGATCTCATTGGGGGAGGTCCTCGTCCAGTAGGACATTATGTGGCTGATGATGATGATGATCTTCTATCTACAATCGCTACTTAGCATCAGGCAGGATGGTGGTCAAACGCTTGTTCTTAATGTTAAAAAAGTAGTTTTTATTGTTTATATGCAACCTACATACATCGTGTGGTGACAGCGCATATAATGTATTAGCTGTACCGCGCGGTGTTACTCGCGTTTTCTATTCGGTCCTTCGTCAAGTAGCTTTTATTCGTTACATACATCCATCCATACAATTCTTTCCTCCATAGTATAACAAATAATTAATTTCGACCAAATTTGATTACCATAAAAACGGTTTTAGTGGTTAATCTTTAAAGATAGACATATACTGTCGTGGACATTTTTTTAGACCATTTCAAGAGGAATAATTCTTTTATACATATATTTTTGGTATATTGAACCGTTTTCGCAGCGCACGCGACGAAAGCCCCCATCAAAAACATTAGCTAAACTCGAGATAGTCACTTAGCCCATGATACTAAACAATTTTTCCGAAGGAACCCTATATCAAAAACGATAACAAATATTTCAATTTTCACCTCTTCATACAAACTAACTGATCAGCTGATTATCACTTGATATGAGGAGCAAATTTTTTACCTTTTCTGGACTACATAGAGGAATAAGTGCGTAAACAAGCAAAAAAATAATTTGCCATCTCATTTTAATAATAAGCTGGCCTTAATTTCAGCAAATGAGACTGTATCGCGATCAATGCAAACAAAAAACGTAAGGAAACAAGATAAAAAACACACACAAAATGGCGGCCCGTGTCATAGGAAAAAAGGACGAAATGAGATTGAGACGGCTTAATTAAGGAATTTGGGATCGCAATCAGAAACGCGAATAAATTAAACCTTATACAAACAGTATCTTTTTCTTTCTTCTTCAATGCACACTTGACGTTAATCCTAAATTAGGGCGAGTTCACAATGGTCTTATTTTGTATCTGACTATAAAAAAAAACACACGTAAAAGCATTAGCAAAATTTATGTAGACTATTGAACGCTTGGCGATTTTATTCGCGCAGTTTCAGTATTAATTTCTCTTCAAAACTACTACAACCAAGTTTTAGCATCATAACTCGATAACATTTAAGTTTTTTCTTATATAAACTTCTACCTTGTTAAGGCATGAATTTAAAAGAAATGTTTTCTCACGTATAGATCATAAAAAGAACCCCTGTGCAAAATTTTAGCTTTTTTGGGTCAAGGGTTTGGTGGCAGTTCTGAAGGAATCAGTCAAGATTTTGAGATTGTATTTCAGTCATCTTCAGTTACATTATGTGCACTGCTGGACAATTGCCTCCCACAATGATTTCCAATATCCATTGGATGGAAATGACAACAATCACTACGCTTGGCAGGTGTCGTGGTTTAACTCACAGAGAGCGCTGCTATGCTCCATCCTCTTCGAGTTCCCTCAGACGCCTCTTACGACACCCAACACGAGAAAAATTAGGCTGACGTGGTGTTTAAATCGCCAATTTATCACCAACGCGATATCTCGAAATGAGACATGGTTGAAATAACAATCTTATTACTATTACTAAGGATTCTTTTCACAATAACAAAATATTGTGAAATATCACGTGGTTGCATTAAATGAGTTGCCGTCAACACACGGCGTATGTAGGTCACAAATAAACAATAATAAAAACACTACTCATAGCAAACTAGCCCTTACACACCAATATCGTCTTATCGAGGTGGTTTAAAATTAAATTTTACCTCCCACGCAAACCCCGGGGCATTTTTATGCAAAAATTAAAAGCTTCAAGTACCTCATTAGCATCTCATGGATCCTCTTTAACGTCTCAATTTGAACTTGGAAACAGTCCTTCGGCGGCGGCGAGAAAATAAAATGCGAACGCCGAAAGGTCCGGTTGATTTTAATCGGCTCTTACGTACATAAACTCACGCGCACATTCCTTAGTTGGGTGGACATTACTGTTGGCACTAAGACTATAAGATTTTTGCCTTTTGTAAATTATATTATTTTAAGAAAAATAAATTAAATACGTTCCTATTATTTACAGTACCAGAAATCTAAATGAAAAATGGAAAAGCTGACTGACTGACTGACTTCTTAACTGACATATCAACGCACAGCCCAAACGGCTAAACCTAGGCACTTGAAATTCGGAACGAACGTAGCTTAGGTACCGTAGGTGTGCACTAAGAAATGGATTCCCGATATTCTCAGGGGAACAGGAATGAACGGGAAAATTATTTTGTTTGAAAAATCTAAACCGTTCAAATTTGGGATGCAGGTACTAAGGAGTAAACATAAAGCGTTTTTGTAAGAGGATAGGAAAATTCCCACGGCAACGGGAGTTAGCTGCAAAAAACTCCGGGCCGCCGGGTCGTCTAGTCTATTATAAAACTTAATATCTGGACTGATTCATTCCTCACTGACTTAACAACGCGCAGTCCAAACCCTAATAATGCTGAAATTTTGCACTAAAGTTCGTTCTAGGATGGTTCATACTTATATCATTTATTGCCAACATGTAAAAATAAGACACATAAATACATGACCCTGTTAGGGTGTATGCAATATTAATATAATACAGTTTTAAATAGCTTTTAAAGTGGTGTTGTGGTTTAACTCACAGAGAGCGCTGACCATCCTCTGGAGAGTTTCCTCGGTTGCCTCTTACGACCCCCATGAAAAAACTCGGCTGGGGTGATGACACATGTATTATTATATTCGCCGTCACCACACGGCCTAACAATCTATACTAATATTATAAAGAGGAAAGATTTGTTTGTTTGTTTGTATTGAATAGGCTCCGAAACTACTGAACGGATTTTGATGATTCTTACACTAAAAGAAAGCTACGTTTTTCCAAATGAACATAGGCTACTTTTAATCCCGAAATTCCAACGGGAACGGGAGGATGCGATTGGCACAGCTAGTAAAAACCGAAATCAAGGAGCGAAAACCTATCATAAATAAAATACATAACATTATTACGCATGAACACAACATCGATCGCCCATAAATTATTTCCACCGCGCGGAGGTAATGATGAAAATTAAATAACCTATTACGTTCCCGATTATGTATCTTATCAAGTTTAGCTCCTGCAACTTCGGTCCGTAATTAAGTGCAATTGAACCGGGAGATTAAGTACACAATGTCCGACGACACCCCGGCTACCGGGGTCCCGTGATATGAATCGCTTAGGGTTACTTCACACTGTGCTTGTAATCCGACTAAATCCGGATGTGTTTAAATATAATAATAAGAATATACCTCTAGTTCTTTATATGTACCTGTAAAATAAATATGTAACGTATTGCAGTCGCAACTGAATTATCCAGGCTTGACTTTTGATAAAAGTCTGTATTAAGGAATAATAGTTTTAGTCACGCCCTTATGTCATTACAATCTTAATAAAGTTCTGTCAGATTCCATACAAGTGACATTTCCAAGCAAGATTGACACAAACAAAGGTTTAGCTCGTGTTTTTTCGAAAATATTGTCGTCATCATTATCGTCAGCCCATATACCTCCAGGCTGGACATAAGCCTCTCCAATTACACGCCACTGTGTTTGTATTTATAATATCAAATGTTTCACTTTTTGAAGAAAACGCGTAAAAATTTCACATTTCTTTATGTCCGTGTTTGTTTTAATATTACTCCTTACTAAATAGTTTTATTTTAATATTACTCCTACCGCCACATTACCAGCAATAAAATAATTTACATAGCTTCAGATCTAACGATCAGTTCAAATACTTACACTTTATTATAGATTTATTGCTGTTAGAACTGTATTATTATAAACATCATAAGCCACGTGATCATTGGGGGAAAAGCCAATAACCGCCACGCTTGGCAGGCGATATGGCGATCGCAATGGTGTTTTCATTTAAATCACACATAGCGCTACTGCAGCTGCCTCTCGAGGGTACCCTCGGTCGCCTCTTACGACCGTACGACGGGAAAAGTTGGGCAGGGGTGGTTACACACGTAATTTATTCGAAGTCACCAGACGGCCATTATATTTTCATAAAGTGTCATTTAAATTCTTTCAGTAGCACGCTTGCAATAGAGCAACAAACTTCGAAACATACAAGCATTCAAACTTTCGCGAGCAGGATAGGCAAATCACATCGCCCCGTCTGCACAAGCCCTAAGCTACTTAGGTACCTCTCGACCGGTAAGATGGGTAAGTCCATTAAGTTAAGATTAGAACAAAGGTGGCGTGCTACCGGCCATCTCGTCGGGAATCAGATCGCTTCCTACTTGACTCGCCATAAACCTTGCACGTACAGTCGTGGGCCTGGAATGTGGGAGATGCCTTATAAGCACTACGAGTGCAACATTTTTATTTTTCAAGAAAGGAATCCGTAAAGGAGTCCGTATATGCTTTTGTTTATGTTTGTTCGCCGATAACTTCGTCGATTATGAACCGATTTTGATGATTATTTTATTTTTTTAATTTTTATACAGGAGTTTAGTTCTAGTTGCAGTCGGACCTTTTTCCTTTAAAATTATCCCCAAAACAGTTGTAGTATCGAGTACCTACTATTGGATATTGGCTTAAGAATTAAAAGTTAAAGTATAAGTTAAAAACTTTGACGTTAATTATGAAAGAAAATTATAAGTAACAAAAAAAGGAGGGAAATTATTGTTCGCAAATAAAATTCAGAAAAAAGTTCTAAAGACAGACTTAATCTATTCACAATTGTTACAGAGAACTGTGATTTTCACTGTTATATCCACGTATTTTAATATCTCGATTAAAATGACAAAAGATAAACTAGAGAAAGGAACAAATGAAATATAAATATTTACTTAAAAGCCTAACTTTTATCAACTCAAATATTCTATGTACGATGATGTACAGAGAAAGGTCCGCGTGAATATACTTTTTAGACATAATAATATAGGTATTTAACAAAATTACGGCTTTCTAAAACAAAGGGTCATTGTTCTAAACCAAGCACGGAAGGACGCGGAGAAAGGTTTCTCGGTCTCTAAAAAACCAAAATGTTAGCTTGGCCTACCCCAAAGATTTCCATGATTTGGGGGGAAATGCTAATAATCGCCACGTTGGCGATTATTAGTTGCAGTGGTGTTGTTGCTTAACTCACAGATACCCCTGTTGCCCGTACTCTGGAGAGTGCTGCGGTCGCCTCTTACGACTCCCACGAAGGGAAAAGTTGGGCTGGGATGGTGACATAATAATAAATAAATACACTCCACGCCTTTAATCCCAAAGAGGGGTAGGCAGAGGCACTTGATAAAGCAAATAAATAAATTGCAAATAAATTGCATATACCCACGGTTCACCATGTCACATGCGTATGTATTCGAGTGTGACATGAGTAACAAGCGTTTGTAACGTTGCGGCTCCGAGCGGTAGAGACTGCTTAGTAGGAGTAGGAGGGGTATACTAAATTGTAAGTCGAAAGATACTTGTTGTTGGTCCGTGAATGCTGGCTGGGGCTCACCTTGGATGTGGAGGCTCAGGCTCTTCAGTATTCTTTATTCCGGGGTACCCCGGAATATTCCGGGGTACCCCGGCAAAACGTTCCAGTGATCGCCGTGAGGTTCTAGCGGGTACAACTCCCACATAACCCCGCAGTTTTCCCAGCCAGCAGCGCAGTCTTCATAACGGATTTTCCCACAGTAAAAAATAATATGACTTTTTATTTGAAGACTAATCATGAAACTTGTCGGAATAGAACACATAACTCAGATTTTACTGACAGATATAACATAATTACTTGTACACTTCAATTGCTCATTAACTACATAGTAGTAACACCGCATAGTAGCCACTGGGAAAGCTGTATAACACGTTTAAACTCCTTGAAACCAATAATTACATCCACAGCTGATAGATTATGTTCCTCAACAAAATCAGATTATGCATCCTAACACTCAATAAAGCCATTCAATCTCTAAAAGATTATAAGGTATAGCGTGGTAAATTAATTACGCAAAATAATACCGACTCGTGAATATTTCATCCAGTCCTGGCAAAGACTGTCTTCCTCAAATGGTGAATGAAACAAAAGGAGATTATATTATTCTGGTATTACGAAGGTGGATCTGTCTTAGGACACTGAGCTTTTGGTTTAACCGAGTTTTACTTTAAGCTGGTCTGGATTTATTAGTTATTTTCTTTCGAGAAAAGACCAGGGTTTTTAGGTAGTGTTTAGTGCAAACAGACCGTGGGAGTACATCGAGATAAGACTAGGTAACCTATTAATCTGAAGTAGATCGTTTGATAGTGACCTCAGGCTATTCGGAATGTTCTCTATGTTACTTAATAGCGTTATATCTTTTAGAATATCTAGTCTAGATGCTAGTCAGTGGAGTATCATATTAAGTATATTGTGGTGTATTTTTAACCGACTTGAAAAAATTAGGAGGTTCTCAATTAGGGTGGATTTTATCTTACCTTAGATTTTATACTAGGTTAGTCGACTTTGATGATGATTCCATGATTGTTTCAAAGCTAGAGTTTCACATGTGGTGGTGACGGAAATTCACTCTTTATAATATAATGTACACTATATTATAAGGAGGACGTAGGGTTGGACAATATATTATATATTTTAATAGGTAGGTACACATTTATGTGTGTTTGTTAAATGCGAATAAATTCAAAGACGACTGGACTTTATATCCTTTCAGCATTACAATTCTACATTATCCCTGACTAAAACGGACAAGATTTTACCCCGAAATTCTTACGAAACTATCAATCGTGGGGTCTGGGAATATCATAAAGAGGCAAAGAATACTTCAGTTTCATTCCTATATTTTAGAACATAGGGAACGTGATATTTTATATTGTCTTTTTTAACGTAAGATTTATTATTGTTAAACAACACGAATGTAATTCACAAAGGACGTAAACGAATCATTGCGGCTGCACACTGCAGTCAGCCCACGGCTAGTTTCATACAACCTCAGTGGTCGAATACAGCTAAGCCATCTACCAATAACTAGATCTTTCTACCCAAACATATTCCACACAGCATCAATTCAAGTTAAACTGGATGAAGTTTAAAGGAAATACGACCTTAAATCCGACGGTTACCTATTGAGTAATAATAATAATAAAGGTAGAAAGAATTTTATAAATCACTAATGATAATGGCCTACCGATCGGTATCTTAGAGGCGGTAGTTAGATGGAATTTATTCGAATTTGGAATCGAACAATGACGCGTGGATTAGAGGTGCTTCCGTTTGGGGCCCTGGCCCTTTTTGGGTGCGTTCCGTAATAGTGATTGTACCGCTATCACCGCGCTGAAAGTCATTCACGATATTGTTACTAATTATACTGCGTGTAAATGGATCCCGAGCGATGTGGATGTCATAGAAACGTTTATTTATTTATTTATTTAAATTCTATTTTGGCCATGCAACCTTAAAGGCTAAGTCGGCCACAACATTAGTATTGTATAGGTACAAAACAACTTAATAACTAGGTAATATAACAAATAACAATGACTACTACTACATCATGTTAGGAACTTATCATCTATGTTACAGTATCTGTATCAGTCCATAGAAACGTTGAAGGCTTCCATCTCAAGACCTGTACAGGAGCAATATTAATAAATTTCTGAATGTAGCGTAAAATTAATTTCAAACCTATCGTGATGCCATGTACGAATTATGTAAGTACACGCGATTTTAGTGGCTGTTTCATTCAAATGTTAAGCTTCATAAAAAGATATTAAAAAAATATTTAGGGCCTTACCAATAATTGCTATTTCGAAGATACACAAAGCTCAACTTAACTTGTCAGTTGTATGTCAAATACGGAATGACCAGTTCAAGTAGACCTGTAATAACCGTTGTGTAAATGAAAACGCGTTTATTGGTAAGGGGGTTAATATCTTTGTTTGAAGTTTTACAGATGGCAACACAGTAGCATTTTATTTCAACTGACCTGTTCTCCATTGCTTCGTTAAGAAAAGGAATAAAGTTTGTGCTGTTAATAGTACTTATTTAAAAAACATACATATTACTTCACGCCTGTCTCCCAGAGGGGTAGGCAGAGACTACAGATCTGGACGTCATGTGGCTGATGATGATGTGAGTCGCCTCCTGTTTGTCCCTATGTATGCTTAGATCTTTAAAACTAGAACTACGGGGTTCGATACGGTTTTTCCATTTTCTAGCACATAATAGCATGGAGAAACTGTTAATATCTAAATATATAAAAGGAAAAGCTGACTGACTGACTGACTGACATATCAACGGACAGCCCAAACGGCGAAACGCAGACACTTGAAATTTGTTACGGACGTAGCTTAGGTAACATAGGGGTGCACTAAGAAAGGAATTCCTGATATTCCTTCGGGAACGGGATAAACGGGAAAATTCTTTTGTATGAAAAATCTAAACGGGTCAAGTTATACGCTTCAAAATTAGGGATGTAAGTACTACTAAACTACGCGAATGAAATCGCGGGGCGTCCACTAGTTATGTATATTGACAAACAATATTTTGCTGGGTCAGTTAGTTAAAAATAAATAAACAGCTTCAATGTAACATCCCAACATTAGGATCCTATAGAAGACCGTTGTGTATTAGTAGCAAAACCTAGTTTCATATTTCAAGACCTAATTATGTCAAGTAAACTAATTACCTATTAGCAATATTGATTGGGGGCTGGTGTTTGCAGTATCAGACTCTCTGATTAGGAAACAGCTGACGTTGTCACAGTTTGATTTGTATTTAGGATTAATGTGACTCGCGGTTTTACCCGCGAAGGGTTGACTAATTGATGTAAACACTTAACACTCGCGTGGGCACGCAATTCAAGGCAATGGAAGTGTTATCATGTCGACAGGTGGGATGTGTCGAAATATGAACTTATCTATGACTAGCTGTACCGCGCAGTGTTGCTCGAGTTTTTTTCGTTCCCGTGGGATTTCGGGGATAAAATATAGCTTATATTACTCAGAAATAATGTAGCTTTCCAGCGGTGAAAAAAATGTTCAAATCTGTCCAGTAGTTTCGAAGCCTATTCTATTCAATTCAAACAAACAAAAAAATCAAACCTTTCCTCTTTATAATGTTGTTTTTTTAATATTGGTATAGCTTTAAAGAAAAAAGAACCAGTAAAATAGGTATAGACTTGTAGTTTTCTCATGGATGCCATTTCCGGAACTAAACCAAATTTAAATGGGACCAAAAGGGAACAAAAAACAGAATCATCCATATCGGTTCATCCAGTCAAAAGTTTTAAGGTATCAAACATAATTTACATAATATTAAATGTTTAAAACGGGTATTATAGCGACAAGATTAATAACGAAGGTAAGCTGAATGCTTGTCTTTGATTAATCTTCGCGCTATAATACCCGTTTTAAACATTTAATATCATGTCAGTGCGCGTTTCCTTAAAAAATGATAATTTACATAAAAAATTCATCAATATCATTACATTAAAAAGGTCCACAAACTGAGAATCTCCTCCTTTTTTAAATCACTGTGTGGACAGTCAGTCGACTCGTGACCACGATGCATGCAACTGCGTCGAAAACAATATTGATTTATAACGTCTGTGCGCGTTTCATTTAAAAAAGTCTGAAACGTCAAAGAAAATTCTCCATTTACGTAAAATCCTTTCGTCTCTTCTCTTTCAATCAAACATCCTATAGTAATATACTTACAATCCCAAGAGCATAAAACTATCACACTTATGAAACCGCATTCATTGTCTTTCAGATTTATGCCCAAGTTTCTTTTGCAGAAGTTTCCCCCATGAATCCTCTAATAAACTCTGGTTAGGACGTTACAATGCGACTCTCGCTCTTATCTCGTGGACTACAGAATGGCGTCGGTGCATTGTCTCATAAGCGATAATATATATCTATAGTAACTAGTGGGAGTCGCGCGGTTGCACTTGCGCCAAAGACAGTTTTTATCGTCGGAAATATTTTCTCTCTACAGAAACTTTCTTTGACGGCCGGCATGGACTAGTGGTCACGGCATCTGCATCTAGGACGACGGTTGCGGGTTCGATTCCCGTCACGGACATAATGCTTTAGTGATGATCTTTTTTTATCAGGGATAATCCCACCACCACCCAAGCCCTACCTGCCTCTCGGCGTACGGGCCATTCTCTGGAGACGTGCGCATCTACTTGCTTATTACCCATAATACAGGGTCTCCTAGTTTGGGGTCAGGTGACCGTGTGTAAAAAATGTCTCTAAAATAATAAAATATTATTATTATTATGATATAGAAAATTGAAAAGGGCATGCTTCGGTGGTTTGGGCATATGGAGAGAATGGATGAAAGTCGGTTGATGAAAGAGATTTATATGGGCGATGTAATGGACCGGGTGAGTAGAGGTCACCTCAGAAGGACATATATCTACCAGATTGGTGATATGAAGGTGGCGTGAAAAGTACTCGAAACCGGAGGTCAAGTATGAAAAGATGTATGAATGTAGATGAAGCGAAAGGGGTATGTCAGGGCCGTGACAAATGGAGATCTGTAGTCTCTGCCTACCCCTCTGGGAGACAGGCGAGAAGTGTATGTATGTATTATATATGATTTGGTTCAGCGTTAGCCGTGTGGTAACGGCGAATAGAATACATGTGTTACCACCCCGGCCCAGCTTTTCCCGCCATGGGGGACGTAAGAGGCGACCGAGGCACCTCTGTAGGGGATGGGCAGCAGCGTTCTCTGTGAGTTAAACCACAAAACCTGCCGAAAAAAAACCTCTGCCTAAGTTTTACTTTAAAAATTGCGATGAATTTAAAAGAAGTGAACTACCGACTGAGGCGTATAAAATCAAACCAGGCAATCGCCACTTTGGCGAAATTTCAAAGAAGTAAAAACTTATTTTGTTGTACATAAGTTGTTGCACGGGATTTAGTCGCCTTTGGCATGAACTCTACTTTTTTTCGGTTACTTCCTATCGGATATTGCCAATTTTTTATTGGCATTTCCTCCCCAAACTATCAAAGAAATCATTAGGGGCCTTCCCTAATGATTTCTTCCTCATCCAGCTGTGGATGCCATGTGACTGATGTCATCAGCAACTTTGCCAATTTTGCAATCCAAATAACTACTTACTTACTTATTTAAGTCCTATGGTACCCCAGTGGTACAAAGGGACTTTACAAGATGGCGCCACGCCGTCCTGTCCTCTGCGACTGCTCTAGCATCGGACAAGCTCAGCCCTCGCGCTCTCAGCTCGCCGTCGACGGTGCGCCGCCACATGTGCACGGGGCGTCCAGGCCTGTTTCGACCTCCCCCAGGCTGCCATTCGAACGCGGTGCTCGCCTTGTTGGATCCAAATAGCTAATAGTTAAAAAATAAGAAAATGTCACAGTTTATTTGTTCCGGAAAGTAGAGATTACCGGGTTGGTTTTTACATGCCTCAATTCGACAAAGAAACGAAAACACACACAGACATTTGACCCAAAGAAACAATTGACAATTCAAAACACAAAAACCAACACCATGGTAGGCACATCATTCATCGTAGGTACCCACTACCCTGCTATAGATTAAAGTATACACAAAATCATAGTACAGCCGATGCAATGTTCCAAGCTATGCCCTGTTCACAATAAAGATATAAATCAGTTGTGGCGCGGTGAATAAAATCTCCTCTATCTCACAGTCTATCGCGAGATCGCTGCTGCTCCTTCATATTCTAAGCTGTGTTATACAGGGTGTTTGGAAAATTACGTACTACATTTTTTGGTTTTTTTTTTAGATATCTTACGTCTTTAACCCCAAAGGGCAAAGACACTTTATAGAATTACAAACCTTAATATTCACTTATATTTTTCAGCAACTTAAAAAAGGAGTCTCTCTCAATTGGACCATACATATTATGCTGTTTTTTGTTTGTTCGCGGAAAATTTGGTCGTTTATCGTATCGTAGATTTTGATGATTTATTTATGGAATATAATAAGTTGAGCGCCTAAAAATACTAAGTTGAGCAGCAAAATTACTAATTGAGCAGAAATTTTTTTGATTTTGTATTTATTAGCTGACCAAATCAGTAATTTTGTCGCTAAGTCAGAATTTTGGTTAGGTTAGGTTAGACTTTTTTGATGCACGTTTAAATTCTATCCTTTATTTATTATGATGGAAAGAAGACATATCACACGTGGTCCCCATATAAGGAAGCTACGGTTTGATGATGGCAGACCAGATAAAAAAAGAAGAAGACACACAGACAGAACAGAAAATAACACATTAAACAATCGGGAATGTTGGCTGTGTGGTGACCGCGAATAGAATACATGTGTCACCACCCCAGCCAAACTTTTCCCGCTATGGGGGTCGTAAGAGACGACCGAGGGAACCCTCCATAGGACGGGCAGCAGCGCTCTCTGTGAGTTAAACCACCACACCACTGCGATCGCCAACCCGCCTGCCCAGCGTGGCGATTATGGGCATTTACCTCCAATCAATGAGCACAAAAAGGCCACGGCCCCAGTTCCCGGCGGCTCCGCTATTCCTGGTCACGGTGGCGACCACGGTAACGGCGGAGCAGGGGGTGCGAAGAATATCCGGGTTATGGGAGGCCACCACAAACGACTGACCCTGGCGACGTACAACGGACGCACGCTACGGCTTGACTCGCATCTGGCACAACTCGAGGGGGAACTTGGGAAAATTAGGTGGCACATATTGGGGCTAAGCGAAATCCGAAGAGAGGGAGAGGACACCATTACCCTCAAATCGGGCCACCTAATGTACTTCCGCGAGGGAGACCAACAATCCCAAGGCGGCGTTGGGTTTCTTGTGAATAAGTTCCTGTGTAACAACGTTGTGGAAGTGTCTAGTGTGTCCAACAGGGTAGCATACCTTGTCATAAAACTTACCGAGAGGTATAGTCTCAAAGTGGTACAAGGGTATGCACCGACCTCGACACACCCGGACGATGAGGTGGAGAACCTGTTCGATGATATATCGAGGGCCCTCCACTCCACTACTAAGACGCATTACAGCGTTGTTATGGGGGACTTTAACGCTAAAGTGGGAGTACAGAACTGCAACGAATCGGCAGTAGGATCCCATGGATTTGGAACAAGGAATCATAGGGGGCAAATGCTAGTAAACTTCCTCGAACGAGAGGGCCTATTTCTGATGAACTCATGGTTTAAGAAAAAGCCCCAAAGGAAGTGGACCTGGCAAAGCCCCGATACTATGACTAAAAATGAGATCGATTTCATCATGACGAACAAAAAGCACATATTCAGAGGCGTCTCTGTGATCAACAGGTTCAATACCGGTAGCGATCACCGACTAGTCAGAGGCTCTCTGAATATCAACCTTAAGGCTGAACGTGTCCGTCTGATGAAAGCCAGGCGCCAACCAACCATGCTCCAAACCATAATGGGATCCGAAGCTTTCCAGCTAAGTTTGGAGAACCGGTTCGTTGCCGTGGAAACCACAGCAGACGTGAACAAGAACCTCGAGAATGTGACTCGGGTCCTCAGGGAAGAGGGTACGAGATTTTGTGAAATGCAGCGTAAGGGCAGTAAGTCAAAGCTTTCCGGGGAGCCTTTACGGCTGATGAAGGAACGACGTGAAAATCCGCCCGTCACTTCGACCGCAAGGCGGGCTCTAAACCAAGAGATTAGTGAGCACGTGCGGCACGACCTCCGACGCTACAATACTCTTTCAATAGAAAGAGCGATTGAGTAGAATCGGGGGTCAAAAGTGTTCGTACAATCTCTTGGAAGAAGCCACCTTGCGAAATTGACCACAGCAAGTTGAGAAGTCGTCACTTCGAAGACGTCAGTCCTTTCGGAGGTTGAAGACTTCTATGGCCGGTTGTACGCATCGCATGCATCTCGTCCTGATCCCGAACATGGGGACTCTAGAGCCACATTGACACGCCACTTCACCGAAGACCTGCCAGAAGTCAGAACTGGCGAAATTGAGATCGCTCTTAGACAGCTCAAAAACGGAAAAGCTCCAGGAGAGGATGGCGTTACAACAGAACTATTAAAGGCTGGAGGTAAACCGATATTGAGGGAGCTCCAAAAGCTTTTAAACGCTGTCCTCTTCGAAGGAAGAACTCCGGAGGCGTGGAGTAGAAGTGTGGTCGTCCTGTTCTTCAAAAAGGGAGACAAAACCCCGTTGAAGAACTATCGACCCATTTCTCTTCTAAGCCACGTCTACAAGCTGTTCTCAAGAGTG
>SJJU01008445.1:0-14612 GCA_012932125.1 Conopomorpha cramerella | reverse complement strand
TAGATCTTTTTTTGATGGATTTTGGACTCTATTGACGTTTGTTATTCTAATTACCGACTCCATCAAATAACCCCGGGTGATGTTTATCATAAAACTTAGCTTTTAAGCACAATGTGAAATTATTGTTTAATGTTGAAATAGGTATGCGTGTGTCCTGTAGTGTTACATACCTTTTGTGATTATTCTCTGATAACTCCTCTGGAATCTTTAGATAATTCCAGTGAAGACATTCAATAAGGTTCAAAGTATGTGTTGGTCAAGTGGCAATATACTAGCTTTTGTTTGATTAAGGGTTAAGCTCATTATTTTATCTCGTAATTTCTAAGAGATCGAAAAACAAGCTACAGAAGTTCAGCTAGTTTTACATAGAGGAAAACAAACAGAAACAAGAAAAAATACTCTTTTTTTAAATCGCTTACTACAACAACGCGATATTTCACAATATTTTGTTATTTTGAAAAGAATCCTAAGTTATTGTAATAAGGTTGTTATTTCAGCAGCACATTTTGATATTTCGTGTTGTTACAGCAAATGAGCGAAGTGTTCTAGACTGTCCAGATGATGTTTGAGTAAAATAATAATAATCTATCTTATATATTGAAAAGAAAGTCGTGTTAGTTACACTATTTATAACTCAAGAACGGCTGAACCGATTTGGTTGTAAAATTGGTGGGGAGGTAGCTTAGAACCGGGAGACAGACATAGGATACTTTTTACCCCGATCCTGTTGGTCACGTCGCTATATAGAGGGTGTTATAGTTTGTATGAAATACTGAAACTGTAATGAAAAACGCGAATGAAATCGCGGGGCGTCCACTAGTGATATATAAAAGAAGTATAACGAAAATAAAATTATCTAATGTCCATAATATAATATACCATAATATCAGGTTTCGAACAGGTGTTCGAACAGCGTGTGATTCTGGACACAAGCGATTTTACATATACCATTTTTAAACGACCCCCGGAACATAAGTCTTTGTTACCATTCCAAGTCCATCACTCAAACCAATCTTATTAAATTTTGTAATGTTTGTTTATTGACATTTGATAATGTCGAATGTTAATTTAAATAAATAAATATTGTAGTCTATCGATTTAAAAGGCCAATCTACGCCCTAGAACAAGAATCTTCAAAGACTGAATTGAAAAAATATGGGCTGATGATGATGGATTCCATCATCATGGAGAGTTCCCTACATAGCATTCGCTGTTACAATATTTACTATGATCTAATTTTTTTCTAGAAAATTGGTATTTTGCCTCTTTGGTTAAGGTTCAAAGTGAGTTTAGAGTAAGTGGGAATATGTAATGTTGTATTAACTGTTAACAAATAGCAATGCCTGGTACAGCTTGGCAAAAAAGAGTAGAAATTAAATATGGCAAGAATTTCTATGAAAAGCTGTCAAAGTCGGACGTTTCTCCATAGAGTGTTGCTATTATTTAATTTCTACTCTTTTTTGCCAAGCTGTATATCTTGTCACTTTTTGCTTGGAGAGCTTCGTTAGGGAGAGGGAGGGGCAGGGGTGAGGGGGTTGGGGACAGTGATGCGTATTTGTGCTTTGCCATGTCTTTCTTGTCGCGCATGCTAGGCCAGCTGACATTATATATATATATATATATATTTTTTTTTTTTAATCACTATGAACAAGCGTTTGACCACCATCCTACCTGATGTTAAGATATATCTTTATTATGTAGATGATCTTTAGAGCAAATACCTATTAAGATAATTAGATAAACAATTACGTACCAAGTGGTATATTAGTTAATTGATAAAATGTTTTAATAATTTCATCCACGCCCTATGACTCAATCTTATTGACGTCCAAATTAAAATGCAATTAAACTTTGGTCCAAAACGACACATAAAAAAACTATACAATTAACACAAAGTCATGCTATTAAACGAAATATTATATAATACTAACTGTACACAATTACTTATAATAGCCAATGTTCTATTCTGGTTTGTGAAGAGACAATTTGCAAAGTTTGGCCGAAACCCGTCAAAAACACCGACTTTTGATTTTAAAAATACTTTTAATTTAATATTTTCTAATTTTTATCTCGAAATCAAACCGTTTGTAAATGTCAAATGTCAGAAATGTACTTAATATATACTTATCTGTACGCGTATAACTTTTGATATCATGATAAGGAAAACAGGGTTTTATGATGGCAAAACATAAATTGAGGGTGAACTTTAAAAAGTTTACTTTGCTCGTGTTTCTCTGAAGGTCTTCAAGTCGCGTGTAAATAGGTACCTAATGAACAAGTATGCTCCATCGTAGATCACATCGCTGCTTAGTATTAGGCAACATGGTGGTCAAACGTTTGTTCATTGTGTTTTGTCAAAATAACTTTTACTTTAAAATAAAATACACTTCACGCCTTTAATCACAAAGTTAAGTGTATTTTTTTTTGATAGTATTTAAACGTGCATCAAAAAAGTCTAACCTAACCTAACCAAAATAATGACTTAGCCACAAAATTACTGATTTGGTCATCTAATTGCCATTCTCATGATAACTTTGGCTTTTTAGGTGTGCAAGTTAGTAATTTTGATGTACAGTTTATTATTTTCCTTTTTTTTAACTTTTACTTTAAAATTATTTGAAGTCAATTTAAAACGACACCGGAATACTACTGTTTCCGTAAACCTCTGAATCAATTTCAGCAGGTTTCAATGACTCGCTGAGTAGAGTTTAGAAAGTTAGTAGACGCAACGCTCGTACGGTGATGGACAACATCGTGATGAAACCCGCACACCACAAGGTGTGTGAACCCTATAACGGCGAGCGGCTCACCCCCTGTCTCGTTTGGTTAAATACGCGCGCGTGAACGGCGGGCATTAGATTAGCAAGTGCCTCTGCCTACCCCGCTTTGGGATTAAAAGGCGTGAAGTGTTTATTATTTTTATTAGACTTAACTCTAATTTCTAATTCATTGCCACAAAAAGTACCAATCATGTGTCTCATTACTGTCAATGTCAATTTGACGTTCCAGGTCTTATCAACCATTGGACGATACGAGTTCAAAATTGATATTTTGAACAATTTTGAAGTCATTTTTTAATGAAACCGGGTATATAGGCGCGAATATAGGTAATCAAAGACCACGACGCATGCAACTGCGTCGAAACGTCGAGTAAAATAACAAAAGTAAGCTCGATCTTATCTTGACCCGGTGAACAATATTGAATTTTGAAGTCTACCGTTGCAAAAACTGTTCATTGCAATGGCATCCCACGGTGGCAGAGAATTAGAAATCAGAGTATAGTTAGCTTGAAATTATATTACCGAATCACCCCATAAATTAACCAAGTTTCAAAACTATCCAACGCCACGGTTACAGTCGAGTTACAGTGACTCATAGCAAAGGCTTGTGACTTATTTAAACGTTGGTATATTAAAATAATTGTTCACGAATGCGATCCATCAATCACTATGCGATAACGTCAAATATTTTAACCGTGACCAGCCTGTCAAGTCGCAGACGAAATAACTCCTAGATGACACAAGTGAGTCACACGTTACCGTTCCATTCATGATTTGAAACCCTTTTTTTATCGTGCGGAAATTCGTTTTGGTGTATTGCGACAACGTAAAATACAACTGTTGATATAGGCAAGATGGCTGGCAGAAGCTGGATGCGAGGATCCGAAAACAGATGACAGTGGCGTGCAATTGGAGAGGTCTATGTTCAGCAGTGGACAAGTATGGGCTGATGATGATGAAAATACAACGGTGAACACTCGCACGCTTAGCTGTTGTCAGGGACCACCCACCGGATCAGTGTCCAGACCGTTTCAAGCACTAACTTGGCAGGGTGTTAGTGACAGTTTTTTAAACACAATCAACAAGCATTTGCCCACCATCCTGCCTGATGTTAAGCAGCGATGCGGTCTACGATGGAGCACACCAGTAGCGTGCACACCATATAAGTAAAAAGACACTGCCTACCTTATTATTGTAGCTTCCTGACCTAATAATAGAGTTATTGCCAGATCCTTTCTGTTGTACTCACGACATAGGTTAACGAAGGTCATGTGTTTTGTGGGTGAGTAGATAGGTTACGTATATTTCTTAAAGACAAGTTACCTGTCATTCCTTAGGGATCACCGCCTACCTTGTCGTAAAAGCCAGTGCACGCCACTGGAGCACACTTATTCATTAGGTATTTACCCGCGACTTGAAGACCTTCAGACTGTACTGAAACACAGACTCCGGAAAGTCATTCCACATCTAGTGTGGAGTCAAACTGCGAGACTAAGCTCTAGACGATATTTTATAACTAGCTGACCGTAATGCCAATAAAAAAAGGAAGGCCAATAGACGTTATTAACAGTGTTTCTCTGCTAATATATGTATGTGTGTAAACCTTCGTCGAGAATCAGTCTATCCATTAAAGTAAACCGCATCCAAATCCGTTGCGTAGTTTTAAAGATATAAGCATGCACATGAATATGAATTTTATATTAATTTTTAAATTTTCGTAGAAATTTGTATTTTCATATGATAGAGTGGAAATTGAATAGAAGAATTTTACTTTAGAAGTAATTTCATTGCCACATAATAAATAATTTAACACAATTTCTTGATAATTGATTATTTCACGAGCAGCGAATCTCTGTCAACTCAATAATAATTACAAATGACAGGTGATAGCTGCTAATATTATTATTTACGACTTATTTATGTACTAAGAACCCAATACCTAATAACAATGAAATGTAGAGACAAATAGTCAAAACATAACAATGGCTTGGTTACTAAATACCTAGTTAGTACAAAAGACATCAACGAGCGACCGAGACTTTCTACCCACATAATAATATAGTACAATACTTGAAGTTTTTATGACGCAAAAAAACTGTTACTCAAAACATTTACTGAACATCTTAAACCTCATAATAGTAGGTAGGTATTGCAGTAAATGTAGAGACTGGCAGTATAGGTGTGACATACTGCCTCTACCTACATAAATTACCCAAGCCAATATCGGTTGAAAATACAACGTCACTTTTGTAGTAGATGTAATTTTGCAGTAAAAGTGTTTGAAAGTTATAAATCCTATAATATGAAACAGCTTTTGTCTACTAAAGAAAACTACCTGTCAATAGTTTACTTACGCGGAAACGGAGCATACTATACAAGTGACAGTAACGCACCAAGTTAGCTATTTTCGGCATGCTTTCTAATATTTAGTTCAATTTTTCTAAAAAAAATGCATAGGTGACGTTATGTCTATATACACACATCAAAAGTGTCTAGGTATCAAAAACATTTTTAGCTCTAAAAAAATCTAATTCATTTAAATCAAATCTAATCTTCTGGATTGATCTCCTACCTAATTCCCCATGCCTGTATGAATGACTTATCACCACATTTTGAAAAGTCATTCATACAGGCATTTTGAATAAATTATGAATTAATTCAGTTTTCGTAAAATGTATATTTGATTGCAATCTTCTAAAACGTACTTGATCCCTAGACACTTTTGATGTGTGTAGATTTGTGTATTTTCTGCAAATGGAATGAGGAGTAACTCAACTGTATTTAAGACCTTATAACACATTGTGGAAAAGCATTAAATAATTGAGTATTGAGTTTTTACAAAAAGAAACAATCTATTAAAGATAGTTCTGAACGACAGAGATGCAATATTTTCCTATGATCGTTCGTTTGTATTCGGACTCTCTCTGTTGTTGATGTTTTTTTAAAAGTAAACTCTTCATTGACTAAAAAAACGCCTACAATCAGTAAAACTTGAATTTTGTTACGTTTTTACTTCGAGTACTCGAAGTAAAATAAAAGTTCGGTGTCAAAGCAAAAATATTCACATCTTCATAGAAAATGTACAAAAGCTTGATCAACTTTGCGTTAAAAGTTCTAAGTTATTTTTCGTTCTTGAATATTGATGCCCATAAAAAGTCAGTCAGTAAGTAGGGTGTGTTGAAACGGCGGCCTTAGGCTTTAGAGAGCTTTAGGAGATCTGTAGTCTCTGCCTACCTCTCTGGGAGGCAGGCGTGAAGTGTATGTATGTATGTATATAAATATGGCGGAAGGTGGCGTAAAAAGTACTCGATACAGGAGATCATGTATAAATTGTAAATGAAGCGAAAGAGCTATGTCAGGACCGTGAGAAATGGAGATCTGTAATCTCCGCCTACCCCTCTAGGAGAGAGGCGTGAATTGTACGTATGTATAAAGAGAAATGATTTGATTGTTTGTTCGTTTGTTAACTTATTTTGCTGTTTGCTAAGCTGTATTAAATTATAAATATATTTCATTAATCTAACAGTAACTAGGTACTACTACTACTACTAACAGTAAGTTTTTCTTGTTTTTAATGTTAAGTTGTGTAATTAATATGTAATATTACCTAACCATTTTCCAAACTACTATATTATGATTTATTCTGTAAGGGTTGTGTGTGTAAATCTTACTACTACTTTGAAAGTTTGCAGACGTATAGTTAGAAGGTATAAGGGGTCCGGTTTAAATAATAGGGTACTTTTTATCCCGGACAAAATGATATACCCGAGGGAAAACAAAAATATTCCTTTATACCCCAATATAACCGAAGTCCACGCGGGCGAAGCCGCGGGCAGAAAGCTAGTAAATAAATAAATAAATGTATGTGTTGTAAATGTATCTATTTATATGAAATGCCATTGACAACCCGTGCGAAATCGGGACCGACGTCTAGTAAAGCTTAAGTGTGTAAAATTTCATACAAGTAGTTCAATGGATGCCGCGATAAGCCGTGGACAGGTGTTATGGTAATGGAGTTGCCTACAAATGACCAGTTTAGGGTTAGGTCGTACGGTGCTTCAGCATTATTGATAACGAGAACGTATTAGTATAATGCACTGAGCTAATTACATATGTACATAATTATCAACGCGAGTGTTTTAACCCTGCGAATAAAATTATGAGGAGTCTCTATGCTGTGTTTTTATTATCATCATCAAAAAAAATAAATTAAAAAATAAATAATTATCATCATCGTCCACTGCTGGTCATAGGCCTCTCCAATTATTGTTTTTTATTATAATGATCTTCAATTTGAATAATGTAAGTGTAATCTAGCATATATTGAAACAACATAAAAGGTTGTGTTCTAAAAACACATCACGCCTTTTAAACCCAAAGAGAGGTAGGCAGAAGCACTTGCTAAAGCGGGGTCGGCTGAAGCACTTGCTAAGTACATCCCCACGGTTCACCAAACGTGTTTAACCCAACGTGACAGGGGGTGACCATCATCGTTATATTGTTCACACACCTTGTGGTATGCGAGTTTGATCACGATGGTTTCCTTCATTGTATGAGCGTTGGGTTGCGTACATAGGCTCTGAATAAGCGGTGTGACACCGGTTGCGTTCAAAAAAATTTAGGTTACCTGGAAGAAATCGCTATGAGCGATAAGGTCGCCTTTTGCAATTTTTCCATTGTATTGTTTTTTACATTCGTCATGTACAGTGTGCAATAAAGAGTATATTCATTCATACATTCATTATTTTATATATGCTCTGACACAGGCTTTTTGCTTACTAGAAGGCTCCCAATACTTAAGAGATGATGTTTAGAAGTTAATGAAAATAAATATATTTTTTATGCTTAACTTTTCCAGCACTTTTCACACCACTTTCTATCAGGTCATCACTTGTCTGATTGATATTATTACTTGCTATTTACTTAGCTATTTTTTAAATACACACATGTTGAGGAACAATCTAGATCGGTATAAACTGACTTACCACAAAATAGTGTGGTATAAATATACCGCAGGTCATAAATCTGTACCCTGCGGGCGGCACTCGTAAATTTGTTCTGAGATGGTGGTAATTGCCACCAGCAAGCATTTCAACTGGTGCCTGTTAAGTTATCAATACAATTTACTTCAGACGGCCGGCATGGGCTAGTGGTCAGGACACCTGCCTCTAGGACAACGGTCGCGGGTTCGATTCCCGCCACGGACATAATGCTTTAGTGATGAACTGAGGCATCTGTTGTGTGCGTCTGGGTGTTTTATTTATCTATGTATGTATTTATAAGTATGTATGGGAGTGTGTCAGTCTCTGGCACCCATGGTACAGGATATCCTAGTTTGGGGTCACCCTATATATATTTTTACCGTCTGTAAAAATATAAAAATATTTATTATATTATTTACATATGTTCCTATTATTTTTCTTGCATATTCTCATATGCTTTATATAGGTTACAACTAGGTGACCCGGCAAACGTTGTTTTTTCCATTAAAAATTAATAAAGTAAAGTAAAAAAACAGTGTGTCTGCTATCAAATGTATTATATAAATAAACCTTCCTCGATAATCACTTTATATATTAAACAAAACCGCATTAAGTCCGTTGCGTTATTTTAAAAATATAAGCATACATAGGGACAGACAGCGGGAGGCGACTTTGTTTCGTACTATGTATTGCTGCATAATGTAGTAGAAAAACGAGATTATTGTAATCGCAGTCCTGGGGAGAGATCTTTGCCAATCAGTGGGAAATAAATCAGGCTAAATAAAAAGAGTTCTCGAGTGGAGACCGCGTCTCGGCAAACGGAGTGTAGGACACCCTCAGGCAAGGTGGACTGATGATATACGCAAGATGGCTGGCAGAAGCTGGATGCGAGAAACCGAAAACATCAGAGTGGCGTGCAATTGGAGAGGCCTATGTCCAGCAGTGGACGAGTATGGGCTGATGATGATGATGAAATAAAAAAAAACTTTTTTTCACCCATTAATTTAGAGAAGAATACATTCCATTCTTATAAACACGTAAATTTTTGTGATCATCCGAGTATATGATTTGGGATTACCTTTTTATCTCTAAGTGAAGTTAATATCCATATAGATAAGCGGAGCAAGTAAGCATTTGTATGGCGTCATACAAATTCTTTTGGTTAGTACGCTACATAAAATCTAGAGCAATATAAAAAAAAATTAATACTGGCAGGTAAAATGTATGATACCTACTAGGTGATAAAAATATGTACTCAAATTACTTTCTTTTGGACATTTTACATTTTTGTTTATGTTTTTAGGAGATAATACCGTAGATACGAAACAGATAATTATATGTACATAGTATAAATATACTTTTTTTAATTTCAAAAGTATTGGGTATCAAGCTAGGACATAATCCTTGACCTAAAGGAGTCACTTTTTTTTAAGATTCTGTCCGATGAGGAGTTTTCTAAAAAAAAAAATCTGTCAAAAATAGTGGGAAACGAAAGAGATGCAATTACTTTATTCTATGATCGTTCATCTTCAAACGCGCTTTTTCGTGGGATATTTTTTAAAGAAAGCTCCTCATTAGAAATTAGTTAAAAAAATATCGATACTCGGCATATTTTTTAATATACTAAGTCAATGGGTATCCTAGGAATATCCTGGATACAAAAAGTATCATCGTATAAGCTCGAATTAAGTCCGTTTGAATAAATTATTTCATTTCATTCCAACGTGGTTTACTTGACAATTGCAATTATACATTCAAAATTTTACATTCATTGCGTGTTTTCGTGTTATATATCATTTCTTCTGAACCTGGAATGTGTAGCGATGTCTCTTAAAATTAACGTGTTTGGGATATAAAGTAATTTCTCTAAGTTAACATTGTAATTAAATAAACACATTTCAATGTATAGATTGCCGTGTCAGAATTGAGTTTGACGCATTTTAGATCTAACGACTCTAATCTTAAGATTTATTTCGTTTTTCTCGGAAAACGACGCATCACGGATAGATTTTGTGACTACCTACGTGATTTTGATAAGATTCCATCTTTTTTTATCTCAATAGCCACCATCGCCTTAGCTAATGGCTTCTTCATAGACATGAACGTCATGCATGACTATGTAATGTTCCAGAAACTCACAGTAAGTAGATTAAATATTTGCATCACTTCGCGATGTTTGACATGGAGTTACTCGTACATTTCTAATACTAACCGAAAACTGGGTAACCGTAACGGATGTTATGTCAATAGTGCACGAATTATACTCGTAAATGACTTTACGTAGCGAGTTTTTATCCTGTTCCCGTGGGAAATTCGGGATAAAATGTAGTCTATATGTTATTACAATGTATAAGCCCTATTATTGTACAGTTTCATTGAAATTCGTTCAGTAGTTTTTGCGTGAAAGACTAACTAAACATTCTTGTGAACTTGCTCGTGGGATATTTGATTTTTATATTATAAAGAAACGGTGAAGAGTAAAATGTAAAACAGATTCTCTATCGTACAGTAGAACATAAACCCGCGTCCCCTCGTGCCGTCGAAGCAACACGCCGCAAATAAGGATTATACACACGTAATGTACCTTTTTAGTTCCACACACACCGGCTGTTGCAAAATTCATCGATACATCGAGAAAAATACTGCATTTCGCTACCATTGGACAACACAAACTATCATGACATACAGGCTTCGCCGGTTCCGAGCGGCCACTCGCGCACAACCCAATATACATATATATATAAAATCTAACAAAACTTAAAAAAAAAGATACAATATGTACTCACTGTGAATATTATATGTAAACAAAACCGAACTGGTTGGTGGTGACACAAAACACACGCGTTGTACCCGCGAAAAACAACTGTTGACGAGCGTTTTTAGAGAGTTCCGACGACGTGCGACCGTACCGGTGGTTGGTGCAAGTTTGCGGCGCGCGGGAGCCGACGTTACTTTATATATCACGGCGAGAATCCGTGCGATTGGCTGAGACGGCGGCGCGCCCTGACTGACTCACGTAGCGTCACAGCAGCGGAGCAGCCTTTTCTTTACGGCTTGCGTTTTTTTTTCTTTCAGAGGCTTTCCGAAAAGTCCATGCGTGGTGACGTAGTTGTGTGACGTATGGCGCGCGCAACGGCCCCCGGCGGCGGCGGCCGCGCGGTGGAAGCTGCGGCGGCGGCGGCGCACACGCACTGTACTATCGCCCTAATGTCATGAGCACACGCCGAAATATGTACTGTACACTATTTGTTATGTATATTAGTGACTATGTTTTAATGCACCAATTATAATGTTTTCATTCTATTTTTTTTTAGTAATCAATAGGAACTATAGTCTGGCAAATCTAACAATGACAATCAATATATGTATGCAATGGACAGCTGTAAAAGGAAATGTATGACAGTAATGACCGCCTCCGCCCGAAAATCTGTCAGAAAAACGTCAAAGAAAATTCCCCTTAACTTAACATAGAGCGCTGTTGCCCGTCCTGTGGAGAGCTCCCTCGGCCGACTCTTACGACCCCCATGACGGGAATAGTTCGGCTAGGATGATGACAATTTTTTTTTATCATTAAGAACAAGCGTTTGACCACCATCCTGCCTGATGTTAAGCAGCAATGTGGTCTACGATGGAGCACACTTGTTCATTAGTTACCTATTCACCCCAGTGACTGGGAGACCTTGAGACTGTACTGCGCAGGAAACACAGACTCCGGTCGGAAGTCAATCCACATCCTCTACCCTTTTTCACGGCTGAAGAGCCCTGACAGTTTATTACTTTTCTACATTAGCGCGTCTTTTTCAATACATCTCAAAATGAACTAAACTACAATTTGAAAAGAAATATTAGTCCGACAAAAAAAAAATACACTTCACGCCTTTTAATCCCAAAGCGGGTTAGGCAGAGGCACTTGCTTAATAATCAAATGCCCACGGTTCAACAAGCGTATTTAACCCAACGTGACAGGGGGTGAGAGCCCATCGCCGTTAGAGGGTTCACACACCTTGTGGTGTGCGGGTTTCAACAAGATGTTGACCTTCACCGAGCGTTGCGTTGCGCACATAGGCTCTGAAAAAGAGTCCCATTGGTACACGTCCATTAGCCGGACTCGAACCCGCGACCGCCCGGTTACGAGTCAAGTATCCGACCAACTGGACTACAAAAACTGGGAAATTTTTGCTGAAATGTATGTCAATATACTTCATTGTGTGAAATAATCATTAAGTGTCAGGGCTCTTCAGCAGTGAAAAATGGTGTAACGGTTCGCAACTCTACTATGTATTCAATCCTCCATCACCACGCTGCCTCTCTTCCTGGCATGTCGTAGGAGCTGACTATGGGATCTGAAGATTAGGTTTATTCACTGTTCACCCCCTTTTGGAGATTCAGTGAGCGTATGTACATATGTATGTAATTTACAACAGGTACATACATACACTTCACGCCTGTCTCCCAGAGGGGTAGGCAGAGACTACAGATCTCCATTTGTCACGGTCCAGACATACCCCTTTCGCTCCATCTACATTCATACATCTTTTCATACATGACCTCCGGTTTCGAGTTAATTTACAAGCAATAAAAGTAACAGACATGTTTGTTGCATTTGGTTTTGGAAAATACGTTGCACCTAATATAAGAGTTTTGGCCATTCCCAAACCACAAGTATTTATTTAAGTTTATACCGAGAACTTTAACCTTGTTTTTCAAAGATTTTTTCTTGTTTGTTTGTTATCTCTATTAAATTACGTATTTAAGTTTCGATCCTATAGTCATCGTATTCACCAACTTTATGATAGTTATATTTATCATTGCTGCGTTAGTATAGAACGTAGTTTGTGCGATTCATGTTTACGCATCAATGTACGAATCAATAAGGATTAAATAGCTAACCACTATCGTTTCACAATGGTCCCACAATTAAACTGTGTCCTATATGTATACACGCTAGTGGCGAAGCTAGGAGGTAAGCCGGTGCTGAAAAATAGGCACTTAACCAATGCTTGTTTAGATTTTTTTATTTGTCTTACTTATTTGAGCTATAATAAGTCCCTACGCTACATAATTTCCTTGAAAATATTTGTTAATGTGCCTGGCATAGGCTTGTCTTGTACTACCGGCTTACCCCCTAGTTTCGCCACTAATACACGCTCAGCCAAGAAAGTGGTATATCTGTGTTGACGACACTTCCTGTATCACTAAATCAATACATAGTATAAAATAAAGTCGCCTCCCGCCTGTCTGTCACTATGTATGCTTAGATCTTTGAAACTACGCAAAGGTTTTTGATGCATATTTCTTTAGTACATAGAGTGATTGTTGAGGAAGGTTTATGTCTTCTGGATTGGTATCCTACCTAATTCCCCATGCCTGTATCAATGACTTATCAGAACATTTTGAATAAATTATGAATTAATTCAGTTTTTGTAAAATACTCGTATATTCTTGATTGCAATCTTCTAAAATGTACTTGATCCCTAGACACTTTTGATGTGTGTAGTTCATTTCACCAGTTATTAATTTATCTGCAATGTCAGCGCCAATTAGAATAGTCACCTCGTCAGCAGAAGTTATAGAGTCAGTCAAAATTATACCTTTTTCATAGGGATAAAAAAAAAACGAAAGATTAATCATTTCATGAACAAAAATGTATCTCCATTCACGTGTACTAATTTTTCACCTTAACCTTTTTTTATCTGAATAAATTTAATCTGAGCTGAAAACCGAGAGATATACAACGGTGCAATTACTCACATAAGAATGTTTAGTACAAAAAATCACATTGTACATTTTTATATGCCTCTTATCTCTACTATAATATAATCTTTACTGAGTGATTTAGAATCTAAATATATAAAAGGAAAAGCTGACTGACTAACTGACTGACATATCAACGCACAGGCCAAATGGCTAAACTTAAACACTTGAAATTTGGAACGGGCGTAGCTTAGGTACTGTAGAGTTGCACTAAGAAAGGAATTCCAGAAATACCCACGAGAACGAGAATTAACGGGAAAATACTTTTGTGAGAAAAATCTAAACCGCTCAAGATAGACGCTTGAAATTTGGGATGAATAAACTACGCGAATGAAATCGCGGGGCGTCCACTAGTTTTTAGATAAGAGATGATCGTGTAATATTTATGATATAATGCCTAAATAAACATTGAAAATGCACGTATGTAGTGGGATTATCTCATGGGTTACCTACCCATGCAACCACATAAAATGTTAAAAATCGACCAGTAGTGCAATTCTCTTATATTCATCGATACTAAAATAGTCTCAACTTAGTCCAAACGAACGTTTTCGTATTCTCGTGTTACTATCGAATTTCAATAGTACATCAAAGCGTATTCTCGTAAACAAACAAACTAAAACTCTTCTCAAACAAACGGTATTCTGGTAATTTTTGGACTCGACTAAACTCGAGCGTGAGCTAAACCAAAACGCATTCGTGATCGAGCAAAAATACGAGAATTTAACTACAGATACTTTTTTCTTATGTTTTGTTTTTTTTTTTCGTCTTCCCAAACTACAAACTGTATATGTACGATATGATATGCTTTAAAGTTGTTACAATTTGAATGTGTTTACATAATGTTATTAGCTTACCTATTGAATTGGCATTGCTGTAAGAATAGGTTAAGTGTTGAAATAAAAATAAATAAATAAATTTGTACCTACTACCGCGCGACCTGTGTTAATAACTTAGTTCACTGAAACGGGATACTGTAAGGAGGCTCAGACCAAACACAACTTAATAAATAAATATTTTACAACAACACCCACATTGCCTTCATCCCATGTTAAGTAGCTAAAGCACTTGTGTTATGGAAATCAGACAACGAGAT
>SJJU01008443.1:0-11825 GCA_012932125.1 Conopomorpha cramerella | reverse complement strand
CGTCTAACTTGAGCACTTTAGATTTTTCATACAAAAGTATTCTCCCGTTAATTCCCGTTCCCGTGGAAATTTCTGGGCGTCATTCTGGTCTGATAGTCTCTTCCCCATCACAGAAGACAGGATTACTAAAAACCCAACTTTAAAGTTCCTAGTAACACATTAACCGTTCGTTCCTCCACAGAATAAGTATTAAATGAAGTTTAGTAAAACCAACAAAAGAGACAACCGTGACGACTGAATTACAGAATGAGGTACTCAATCGCTACCGTTCAATGCTCACTACTCATTCTTCAAGTTGCCCAGTGATTTATTATTAACCGGGACAATGGCTCGCCGGGCAGCGGCGCGCGTCAGAATAGCGGTCGGAACGGAGCGTTTGGATTTCCTATGTCATTATTTTGTGCACTTTGCATATCTATGGGCTAACCGGAAAACTGTGACCACCGACTCCAGCGAGCTGTCGTTATTATTTTGAGCGGTTCTGACTCGTTTTCTTTACTGAGAATAATATGTAGATACACATACTTTCTTAGCTAATTATAATTGAAACTAGTGGACTACTACTACTAGTCCAGGGTGGCCTGTGTCTAGCAGTGGATGTCATTTTCGTTTTTTCATAAGAACATTCTACTGTGACTAATAAGTACAACAAAAAGAATTGGCGAAATCGGTTCAGCCATTCCGGACGGCGCTTACCAACACATTTTGCTATTCATTTTTATTTATTATTGTTTGCTCAAATCACTAGTATTTTGCTTAATACAGCTCTGATTGTGGTTCCAATTGGACGTAGTTACGCAGACGAGAACCATCCCACACAAAGTATAGTCTGAGATAAACGAGTTCAAAGTATTATGGCGTGCAAAAACTTACTGGAAAGTCGGTCAAGAAATGTTAATATACCATTTAGTAGTTTATTTTAAAGAATATAAACAGACCTAATAACAGTCAAATATCATTGCACAAACAATAGATTTTCGTCAAAATATGCGATGGTTCTTTTCTGCAAAAAAGGATTCTGATAAGATTCACGACAAATCACGTCGAATAGTTCCCCAATTTGAAACAATTTTCTTTAATTAAGAGGGATTCGTGGCAATAATTAATATATTATAAAGGTAATTAATTAAAAACTTTATTAAAAAGAACAACATAAAGGGACATTACATTATCTTTTTTGAAAAAACATAACTCTACTGAAATTTAAGAAATTAATCTGAACAGGTTGGCTAAACTTATGAAAATATACTAAAACATGAATAAGCATTTATCCTTAACCGCCTTTAACATTGAATAAGTAAACATTGAATAATAACATACTTAATCAGGTCCTATCATCATCGTCATCAGCATCACCAGACGTTATTTCAACATCGAAATCTGGCATGCCACTAAATCCATCCACATCATCCGCAATAGTATTATCTCCTCTAATCTGTTTATAAAAGTATTGGGCATCCTTCGGAATCAAGTGTAATAGCCCCTGAAGATCTTTTATTTTTGCTTCCGCAACTGGTTTTCCATTCGGCCAAAGTTGATCCATCGCACTTTTGTTTAAATCGACTTGATTTCCGCGAATTCGTTTTTGCAAATTTACTTCTGTAAAGTCCGCGCTTAAATCTGATCTCATGAATATGGAGTACATATTGTTCTTTTTCAATAATATCTCTTTTGTTGTTAACCAGGATACTTTGGCACCATCACTTGATTTCTTTCTGTTAGTAATTTTTGTCTCTAGATTTTTTGATGATAGGAAATCTTCCTTGGTCATTCTATGCACTTGCATAGGTTTTTATTTTTTGCAAGTTTTCATAACGCGCATATAGTCATCAGGTGTATATAAACGTTGCTGCAATTTAAGAGCAGATTCAATTTTACCAAAATCAGTATCATTCGGAAGGAAACTATGCCCAGACTCTAAGAATCGGATACTAATTGTATTCAAGGTCGGATGATCAGTCAGAAGAGCTTTAAGCATTAAAGTAAGCTTATGTTTCGATTCTGGCCTCCACAAGAATCACACCAAAGGATTAGATATTGCACACCTTGTTTAAGTCTCCTCTACCCATACATTGCAATGAGCCAAATCGTCAGATCCTGAATGGATTCCCAGATTATAAACCCACAACTGTCTACTATAAAAAACCAGATTAGTCGGTATGCGTGGAAGTGGTAATGTTTTTTGAAGGTCAAAGGTTAGTGTTTCTATTGTAGGATCTTCTTTAGCTAATTTCATGTCTCTTCGTAACTGGTCTTGTAAATATTTTGCCTTTTCAAGATGAATTTTGTGGTCTTGTTCAATCTGCAGTCTAGTTTCTTCTAAAGCATGAGTTTTTTTTGCTTCATAAAAATCGCACTTATTACACGTGTCTTTTTTCAGTGGCTTTGTTCGTAAGTTAAATTTCGTCGAAATAAGCCCAATCCACTTAGTTCTGTTTGATTCTTTGAATTGAATGAAATGCAGTGTTTATAATGGAACTAGTAAGCTTGGTTCCAGTTAACTTTTCTTAAGCTTAGTTATAAGAGAACGACCAAGCAACATGGGTCTTTTTAACACATACGTTTCACTGTAAATTTAAACCTAAGCTTCCTAGTTCCTTTTAAGGCTGGGGAAGTGCCAATAAATATACTTGGTTCCATTGGTACTATTGTTTTTTTCATATAAGTAAGCGTCATACAGCTAGGATCTTTGGTGACATTATAAAACCAGTAATTCTGAAACGATTTATGAAAATATCTCATTTTAAGCCAAGTTGTGGGATGGTTCCCGTCTGCGTAACTATGTCCAATTCTATGAAAATGTTACACTAAATCGTTTGCAGATAAATTACCATCCTCCAAAAAAACGATTACATATCATAGGCACTAATCGGCTTACTAATTATGAAGTACACCGTCGCCAGTCGGTCGCCATCAATGCAACTCTCGCTCCAACAGGAAACAAGAATGAAAATTGAAAACTTCATCATCCCACGAGCTGTCAGAAAAGCGCGGCGAACCGCCTCATTCCGCAACGTGTTTTTTTTTCCACAGCAATCAAGCGAAGATGTACCTATACTCGGCGCTCAGCCATCATCGGCGGGGTGCGATCGTTGACTCCCGGAGAAAGTTGACTAGGTGAAGAATCCGCATTTAATATGAGCTGCTCTGATTGTGTAAGCGGACGCAACAGCTGCTGCCAGGCCACAGCTGATGTGGTATGCCGGGAAATCTAGATATCTGGACGCCCGCCGCGGCGGTCCGATGCAAACTTTGCGCAATACTTCTGCATAGGTGTCGGTTGTGCAACGGCACAGGCTCGTAAATGATAGCAGAATTGTTGTTTTATTCATGCATGCGGATTTTAGTTTTATGTATGGCTGTGGACGAGTTATTAGGACTGATGCAACAGCGCCATATAAGGGTAGAGAAGTCTGCACGTGGTCAACAGGATACTCTAATACAGTCAGGGAATGACTGAGCGACACATACTGCGTGCAAATGGACCCCGAGCAATGGTCTTGGAAACGTTGTTGGGCTCATCAAAATGAACAATTTTTACTTTGGCAAAATATGGGGAATCGAAAAAAATATTTTTCATCTCCATATTAAGTGTCATCTCCGGAGGCAAAAAATTGTCTATTTTATATGGAAGTGAAAAAAAATTTCTATTTCCCCGCATTGTCGCCATAACAAAAGTTGTTACAATTAAATTAAAAAATGTTTTTTAAGCACTTATTGGATGTGTCTGGGTGTTTTATTTATATAACTATATATTTAAATGGAAATATATATAAGTTTTAATATATCTCGTTGTCTGATTTCCATAACACAAGTGCTTTAGCTACTTAACATGGGATGAAGGCAATGTGTGTGTTGTTGTAAAATATTTATTTCATTTATTTATATTAACGAGTCCAGGAGACATATTGACGAGCCCAACAACGTTTCTAAGACCATTGCTCGGGGTCCTTTTACACTCTGTATATAAATAAATATGGGCTGTGATTTGCTGTTATGTCCTGCTGTATAGTGCATTTTCGCTTATTTCAATCGCAAAGTCACAGGAGTTGTATTTATTTCTTTTATAGTTTTGCCTCTCTAGCACACGCTGTTATTATCTACAAAATAATAAAACGTTTTCATTGTTCACATTCGTGCAACGCAACTCATACAACAGTAATTTAACCATTTTCATGAGTTATAAGAAATTGAGAGAATATTTCATCCATATATTCATGGAATGTATTGTGAGAATGTATTAATGTGTATTATTTTTTTAATCATTGTAGCTATTCAGTTTACAAACGACGAATGTTATCAGTCTATAATTTTAAAACTAAGTACATTATGCAAAATGTCTAAAAACTGATAAGTAAGGCTCTATTTTCTGTATGACTGTACATCCTGGATTGCATTATTTGGGTTTTAATAAGAATTAAGATATTTTTTTGCTATATTTAAATATTATGAGTTCAGCCGCACATTTTCAGAAAATTTCGTTTGTAATGTTACGATTAAAAAAAACAGCTCAAAACGAATATTACGTAAGTTTGACGGTAGTTTTCACTTGAATTGTCGTATTTTATACGGAAATTTTCGAAAATGCCGCCTGTCTAATATAGCGTATATCACCCCGGTGGTAGTATCTTCCCAGCGCGGTGTAGGTATGTATTTTTTTTAAGTGGTCCAGCATCTTTGGTGTCTATTTATTTCAAACAAACAAACAAATCCTTAATCTTCATAATAATATTAGTATAGATTAAAAAAAAACTTAAACATACCCAAGAACATTTTCATGCCTTCTTGCTACTTCATATGACTCTACTTAAGGAAACTGGGCCTATAGAGAATCTAATTAAAATGTGTAGCGCTTGCGTAATTCCTGTGCAAAATCTAGATTCACCAAGTACGGTGAAGACACGCAGACTTGATTCACTCGGGGGTAGGCAGACGTAACCAAAAGTGTGCCTAGCCTAGCTAAGAAAAATCAAGAAAAAAAAATGTGTGCGTACTAGTATTTTTCGCAAAATGATCTACATGCAACTTTCCAGAAATTGGTTAAATAAAGTTAAATTAGATAAAGTTTAAACAGAGCCCTGTAGCTCCGGGCGTTTAGACAAGAATAGGACTACGGTATCCCCTGCCTGGCGTATAAGGCGTCCTAAAAGGGGTCCTTGGGGTCGTGGGGGTCGGAGTGGGGTCCCCGGCACCTGCTTGTACGGCCCCGAGAAGGGCGGCGGTTACCCTATGACCTGGTAACCGCCGTCAGCGATGGAGGTCGCTGGGGCAGACACGCCACCGTCTGCCCCGAGCCGGAGTCCGAGTGCCGGACAGATCGCTTGGGCGGGGCCTGACGCAATTCCTTCGGGTACACCCGGGACCCGCCCTGTTCGCGACACGGAGGTCATCGTGGGGGTTTAGTCGGTAAGAGTCCGACACTACCTCGTTCGCTGTCGCCATGGCGGCGGGGTGTCCATGAGGATTCCACCACGTAAAAAAAAGGCAAAGTTTAAACAAAAGGATTTTATTATCATAGACATGAATACAAAAAAGATGGCGCGTAACGGAAAAATGTGACAATAGTTCAGACGAAGTTTCACTTCAAAAACCGACTTCTACCAGCCCCCAGAGCAAAGCGCTCCAAGAAAGACATGAGAAGACATATCAGGCACTGCGATTGGTTGAAACGACGACGCGCTGACGCGCTTGCTAGTCCTGCAGTATATACACGAGTGTCATACTTAGTTTCGAAAAAGTGTCTAGGGATCAATAACATTTTTAGCTCTAAAAAAATCTAATTTATTTGAATCAAATCTAATATTCTGGATTGGTCTCCTACCTAATTCCCCATGTCTGTATCAATGACTTATCACAACATTTTGAATAAATTATGAATGAATTCAGTTTTTGTAAAATATAATCTTGATTGCAATCTTCTAAAATGTACTTGATCCCTAGACACTTTTGATGTGTGTAGTAAGACGTTTATGGTTTTATCTTGTGCAGATCCCACTGTCGGAACAGAACTTATTTATTCATTCTTTGATTCAGTTCCCCCAAAACAAAAAGTTATGAGGTACCTAGCTCATCATCATCATCAGCCAAATCACGTTCAATAGGTACTGGACCAGGGCCTCCTCCGATGATTTTCTCCGGGAGGAAATGCCAATAATCGCCACGCTTAGCAGGTAGGTTGGCGATCACAGTTGTGTTTCCTTTGGAGGGTTCCCTCGGTCGCCTCTTACGACCCCCACGACGGGAACTGTTAGGCTGGGGTGATGACAAATGTGTTCTATGAAGCCGTCCACACGGCCGGTTCTTACCTAACATACTGTTGTATTGAAAACCTCCCTTTTTATGAAGACCCTTAATAAGAAAACGAACGTTCGTTAAGAGTGGATCCATGTTGCTTTCGGCAACGTCCACCAATCGCAACTCGCGGCGCAGTGCCGTGATTGGTCTTACGTCATTGAATCGAGCGTCTCTAGTCCAGTTGGTCGGATACTTGACTTGTAATCGGGAGGTCGCGGGTTCGAGTCCGGCTACTGGACGTGTACCAATGGGACTCTTTTTCAGAGTCTATGTACGCAACACAACGCTCGTACGGTGAAGGACAACATCGTGATGACACCCGCACATCACAAGGTGTGTGAACCCTATAACGGCGATGGGCTCACCCTCTGTCACGTTGGGTTAAATACGCTCGGTGAACCGTGGGCATTTGCTGTAGCAAGTGCCTCTGCCTACCGCGGTTTGGGATTAAAAGGCGTGAAGTGTACATGTATATCATTGAATCGAATGTTTCGACACGAAAAGATTGATCGTTTTTTAGTGTTCTAACCCTATAGGGGCTTATGCTGTCGGCCCATGGTTAAAATCGTTGGCTATCCTTGAGTCTTAATCATGTAATATGGTATCGTGTTTCTTGCAATAATTCTCCATTTATTCATAGAATAGGGTTTCGCTTCGTCTATCATTAAATAATTATCAAAACGTGTCATAGATGATTGGAATTTATGACTAAGAAGAGTTCTCAGTTGATGTTTCAATTAGAAGTATTATTCATGCTGCTGCATGTCTGTTTACAAGAGGGGTAGGCAGAGATTATGGTACAAAATTATCATAGAATAATCTTTGTTTCTCACTAATCAATACGTAGTACAAAACAAAGTCGCGTCCCGCTGTCTTTATGTTTTGATCTTGAAAACTACGCAAAGGATTTTAATCCGGTAATCTTTAGTAGATCGAGTGATTTTTGAGGAAGGTATAATACATGCATATAATAGCAGATAAACACTGTTAATCTAAATATATAAAAAGAAAAGCTGACTGAATGACTAACGGAGTGACTGACATATTAGCGCACAGCCCAAACAGAGAAACGTAGACACTTGAAATTTGGTACGGACGTAGCTTAGTTACCATAGGGTGCACTAAGAAAGGAATTCCTGAAATTCCCACGGGAACGGGAATAAACGGGAAAATTATTTTGTATGAAAAATCTAAACGACTCAAGTTAAACGCTTGAAATTTGGGATGCAGGTACTACTAAACTATGCTAATGAAATCGCGGGGTGTCCACTAGTAATGTATATTAGCAAAAAAAACATTTGCTGGTCAAAATTTCTTTATTTCATCATTATAAGTGCTGTAACATACAGATATACAGTAGCATAACACAGCTGGGTCACCTAGTTTTAAAAAAATCAAAATTTACTTATCTTAAACTTCTGCAGTTACTAAACAAGATCTTCTATGAACGTTAACTTGCAAACGTCTATTTCGCGTGATACCTATCATTCTTACTCTAATACATAACATACATAGCCAGTGGCGTGCACTGGCTTTTACGACAACGTAGGCAGTAATCCCCAAGGGTTGACACCTATGTATAGGTAACTTGTCTTTACGAAATACAAGTGCCTACCTATCTACTCACCCACAAAACACAGGACCTTCGTTAGCCTATGTCGTGAGTACAACAAAAAATATCTAACAATAACTCTATTATTAGGTCGGGTAGCCAAAATACTAAGGTAGGCAGTGTATTTTTGGCTATATGGTGTGCACGCTACTGATACCTACATAAACCTCTATTTAATTTGATTATTTCGGCCAACAATCATATTTAAACACACAACTAGACACGGTTACAGAATGTAAATAAATTAATCGACGCGGAGGCGAAAATAGAATCCGCAACTGTTTTCCATAAGGAACTTGTTCTGACTACTTACCCAAATCAGTCATCAAAGTTTTGATACATAACTTAGCGAAATGATGTAATAAACAGGTAGCATCAACTCATGATGTTAATTACTTCCGTATCATTTTGCAAGAAGTTACGATCATCAGGTAAACAACTCTACGAATTTGACAATATACACTTCACCACGCCTTTTTAGTCCCCAAGCGGGGTGAATAGGTACCTAATGAACAAGTATGGTCCATCGTAGACCACATTACTGCTTAACATCAGGCAGGATGGTGGTCAAACGCTTGTTCTTAATTATAAAAAAAAAATAACATTACCTAATCTCAACCATATTAACTCTTTCTCGGACAGTAAACGCCTATAAGCTCCATAACAATAAAACATCTATTGTGTCTATTTTACTGTCCACCGATGTGTTAATCCCATGTGATTTCCTTTTCACACCTTTAACCGTGGCCACGGGAATTTTTAACTAACTTAAAAGTACGCATAAATAACTCTACAAAGATAAACATACAATAACTTCATGTAGAATAGACGCAGCACAATAGCAGCTTCTAGAACCGTCCGCCGTTATCAACTAACATATCGACAATTAAAACATTTAATAGTCCGTCGTCGGCGCAAACACACAAGTGCAGTTTTCTATCGTGGAATTCCATAGCAAAAAAGCAATGCAACGCACGCGCGCGGCGCGTAGCGGGGCGGACGGCCGCCGCGACGACGAGCCGAAAGCGTGAAATACTGCTCTGCGCCAAAGATTAAATGGCTCTGCTAAAGCATGCGTGTGCTAATAAATAATATTCACCAGTCATGGCTGGCCTAGATGGATGTTCGATTCAATTAAATTTCCAATCAATGGGAATGCAAGAGCCCATTCGGTGTGCTGTAACATGGGAGCGATCGGTTGTGTAACTGTTAGGTTTTATTGAACGTAAAGCATGATTATCTAATGGTTATTATTGACATGTTATTTAATAAGGCAATGCACTCATGTTGCGTTCTAGCGCACCCACTATCTCTTACCAGATTCGGCTAGTTATCAATAAGTTGTTGATCTGAATTGTGTTGTGCATGTACCTACGTATATGTTTTCTATTTTTTGATGTTTATATGCCGTGTGGAGCAGGCGATTAGAATGCAAGTGTCACCGTCACAGACCTACTTTTTCCGTCTTGGTGGTCGTAAGAGGCGACTGGGAGAGCTCTCCAGAGAACGGTCAGCAGCGCTCTCTGTGAGTTAAACCACAACACCACTGCGATCACGAACCCAGCGGCCAAGCGTGGCGATTATTGGCATTTCACTCCAAATTACGGAAATCATTGGGACAGGCCCTCGTCCAGGAGTGGGCGTTATGTGGCTGATGATGTACCTATGTTTTAGTGAAATAAACATCGTTTCTTTCTAATCTTAAACATCTTCGATGACCGTAATGAGATAAGGTAGTTTTCTACAGTTATTGGCTGATCTAGAGTAATTGGCACATAAACTCTGAGTGATAGAAATAATCATAATAATCATAATAGCCTGTACTCTACAATAAATAGAAATAAAATAGTCAACAATTTAATTAGTTAATTGCCAACAGACGTGAATCTATGCCATGAATAATAAATTGATACCTATTACTGATGCTGGATTATTCTAACCAACGAACAGTTTATTTTATGGTTAGTAGGTATTTGTCCAAAACTTAGCGTCAGTAAGTAAAACGATAAGTTATCATAACTAGATAGCGGTATTAGGGTTCCAAAAATGTGTTAAGTTCATGAATGCCTGGACACAGTTAAAACAGTTGCTTCAAACAATAATATTACGTCATTGTTCGCCAAGGACCGGTGACGGAACAATTTAAGGATTTTTATAGGCTATTTTCATAGATAAACTGAAACTGACAATCTCTACTACTATTGATAGCCTAGGCATTATTATAGGGCCGCAAGTATTACGCTCCGAAATTCTACTTCTTGACTATTCTAATATGTCGTGGCAAAGAGAGTAAAAAGTAGTAAGTTATCATGAACAAAAATGAAAACAAAATAGTCCTCTTTTTTTACATTCCCACGAAACGAATATTTATATGAGTAACACCACGGGGCACAACTAGTTATAATATTTTAACACGAGTAAAACTAGTCCTTATAGTTTTATTTACACAGGTAAATTATTCATTTTACATTATCTTTGACGATTATACACCATTATCTACCGACACGCCTCCTATACCTGCCTACTTGGCCCCCATCTGCGCTAAATGTTCATAATTCCACTATCTAAATCACAATTGTGAACTTCATTCCGATACCATCGCCTACTATCTACGTACCTAGCAATACGTTGTTACTTGGCACTTGTTTAAATATTTCAAAGTCAGATAACAAACGTAAGTACTGTCTGTTTACTAAGATAATTCGCCAAAATGTAATTTGTCAACGGAATTTTTAGATAAGACATTTCTTACAAATATTTCGTTTTACTTAAACAACAATTTATTGTATAAAAATGTTTGAAACGATTTTTAAATTATTTATTTTACGTTATAAATAAATTACCTTTCACAGACATTTGACACATATTCCCGTACATACAATGTATTCTTTACTTTTTGTAGTTCATAATTTCTTGTAACTATGACGAAAGTCATCGTTCGTGAAAATTGTACCAAGAAGATTCACATCACTTGTCACATCAAGAAATACACTTTGATCACATCCTAAACACACCAAATTTACTGTCTCTGAATGGAGCATTCAACGCAGCAGAGAGACTCAGACCGAGTACCCTCCTCGTATCTTTTGGAGCTACTATACCATCGTCCCACAGCCTAGCTGTACTGTAATAAGGATGTCCCTCCTTCTCGAACTGTGCTTCCAAAGGAGCCCTAATACGCTTATCGTCTTCTTCAGTGAACTTCTTGCCTGCTTTGTCAGCTTTATTTTTCGCAATGATAGAGAGTACGGTACCAGCTTGCGGTCCACCCATGACAGATATCCTAGCATTCGGCCACATGTACATGAAGGATGGCGAGTATGCGCGCCCGCACATGCCGTAGTTACCAGCACCGAAACTGCCGCCAACAACCAATGTGATCTTCGGACCCTTGAAACAACTCACAGCGGTCACCATCTTAGCACCATTTTTAGCAATACCGCCAGCTTCAGCGTCCTTTCCTACCATAAAACCGGTGATGTTCTGTAAGAATATCAGGGGTATCTTCCTCGCGGCGCACAACTGTATGAAATGCGAGCCCTTCAGTGAACTCTCCGACATTAGCACACCATTATTTCCTATAATGCCCACACTGTGCCCGTACAGTGACGCAAAACCGCAAACCAAACTATCACCGTACAATTGCTTAAACTCGTGGAAACGACTCCCGTCGACCACTCGCGCAATCACTTCGCGGATATCGAACGGCCTCTGAATATTAGCACCCACTATTCCATGCAAATCGTCGACATCTAGGAGTGGCTCGTCGATTTTGGGCGTATGGATTCTTGTGCGTTGGTCGTTGTTCCAATTCAAGTTGGCAACAGCATTCCTCGCGAGGTGGAGCGCGTGCTCGTCGTCTTGCGCGTAGTGGTCCGTTACACCAGATTTTCTACAATGCAAATCAGCGCCGCCTAAA
>SJJU01008441.1:0-10369 GCA_012932125.1 Conopomorpha cramerella | reverse complement strand
GATGGCTACTTATAAAAGCATTGATAATATTGTAATGGCCAAATTCTAATAGGTCCGGCATGGACTAGTGGTCAGGACATCTGCCTCTAGGACGACGGTTGCGGGTTCTATTCCCGTCACGGACATAATGCTCAGCTCATCACTAAATGAGCTGAGGCATTTGTTGTGTTGTGTGTCTGGGTGTTTTATTTATCTATGTATGTATTAAAAATTATTTATGTAAGTATATCAGTCTGTGGCACCCATAGTACAGGGTATCCTAGTTTGGGGTCAGGTGGCCGTGTGTAAAAATGTCCCGGCATATTTATATTAAGCAGATTGTTGTTATGTTATTTATATATGTATGTATTGAAAGGAAAAAAATCTACTTGACATGGCATGAAGGCAATGCGTGTATTGTTGTAAAGTATTAATAATTAATTTTAATGTATTGTGGACTGAATATGTCTGATAATTTTTAATATAAATAAAGTAATAATATAAAGAATATAATATAATAAAAAAAAAATAATGTAAAGATAAATTCGTAAATATTTTTTAATATATAAAATAATTTCTGAAGTAATTCAATTTCAGGGTTCCGTATCGTATAAGAAAATAAACAAGGATAATTTTGCTGTCCGTCCGTCCCTAGGTTCGTTTGTTTATAGGGTCCCTTTATTTTGTTGATTGAATTAAATCCATTCACTGTCACAGATCTTTTTGTATGTATACAGGGTGTAAACGATAAGTGATCTCACTCGATTATTTCTAAACTATACGAGATATATAGTGTCTGTGGTCCAGTTGGTCGGATCCTTGACTTGTAACAGCCGGACTCGAACCCGCGACCTCCCGCGCGGGTTCTAGTCCGGCTACCAATGGTCTCTTTATCAGAGCCTATGTACGCAACGCAACGCTAATACGGTGAAGGACAACATCGTGTTGAAACCCGCACACCTTTTGGTGTGTGAACCTTTAACGGCGATGGGCTCACCCCTTGTCACGTTGGGTTATATACGCTTGGTGATCCGTGGGTATTTGGTTTAGCAAGTGCCTCTGCCCGGGGTAGACAGAGGCACTTGCTAAAACTAAATGCCGTAGGAGGTAGGGTTAGCATATAAAATAACCACTAGTTAACATCTTCCCACGATTCACCTAAAGTATTTAATCCATCGTGATATAGGCTAGGCCTATAAATTAAACAGATTCGTATGGAACCATCAGTAAACGAATTCTACCCTCACTTGAACGGTGTTTTATTCATAAATTCGTTTAATAAAAAGCTAAAGCAAATTTGTATTTTATTATATCTCTCCTAACTTACTCTGTCGTATCAAAACCTAATCATCTAGGCCGCTTATAAGCTTAAACGAGTTTTGGGGAAAACATCCCTTGGATACAGCGGGATAGCGCCTCGTTCCTTTTTTCCAAAAAAAAAAAATAAGAAAAAAATATACCCTTAACTAAGAATGTACCTACACCCTAGTTATTTACCTTACACGTGTTTTCGCAAACTCATTTTATAATGAAAAACAACTAGTTACTTGCTTAGGACGCGTCGATAGAAACATTGTTTTTGGTAGCTCGAGCTTGCCATCAAAGTTTACTGTACTGAAAAGGGGGGTCATGTATGATTGGTTCTGTTAACGTGGTTTGGTGGCCCGTTTTGCAGTGGGGAGCTGGGCGGAACCTATTAAAACACTCTAAAGCAGCCTCTCGCTGTAACACAATTATGTTTCATCCCCAAATCCGGGAGGATCACTATGGTGTTTCAGTTTTATTTTTATTGCCTCATGATTTAGACGACATTTATATTTTTGTGAGAAAATTCACGTATTTTTTCATGAAACGCGCACAAATTCAATAATGTTCACCGGGTATATAGGCGCGAATAGAATCAAAGACAAGCTCGAGCTTACTGCGAGTGGACTGACCACTCGTGATCACGACGCGACGCGTGAAACTGCGTCGAAACGTCGAGTAAAATAACAAAGGTAAGCTCGAGCTTGTTTTTGGTTATATTCGCGCCTATATACCCGGTGAACGATATTGAGTTATAAATTCACGTATGTTTGCCCTAGTTACCTTTAGAAGTTCCAAATACAATGATGTCTTCTAACAAGTGCTGAATCGGTGGGGTTCTATATTCTTGAGAAAATAATCTTTATAATAATAAATAAATATTTTTTTAACAACAACACACACTCATCCCATGTTAAGTACCTAGCTAAAGCACTTGTGTTATGGAAATCAGACAACGAAATATACTTACTTAAATACTTTTTCTTTTCTTTTAAATACATACTTATATAAATAAAACACCCAGACACATCCAACAAGTACTTAAAACCTTATCACCTAAATACCTGCCAGCGGTGGGAATCGAACCCACTACATCAACGGGCCCGTCAAATCTTTACCTAGGATACATAAATTAACATTTTGTTAGATACAGTAAAACCGTACAATATCTATTATCCTGTCTTGAGGTCGTCTGCTACAATAATCGTAATCCATCCAAAAACGATGTACAGTCAGCCAAATTTTGCCCAATCATTTATCGTAATTTTATCTATTATATAAACCGGACTTCTAACTATATCTCTGCAAAATGGCAAAGCAATCGGTACGGCGTGAAAGCGGAACAAACAAGCAAACAAACTCACTTTCCCGTTTATATTATTAGTAAGATTAATTCAAAAGAAGATACCATAGTGCCCCTCCAGGTATAACTCACCTACGGGGAGGGAGCGGCATTCAACCGCGATTCCAGAACGTTCCGGCGGTGATTACTTTTTATGTATTTTTATGTTAATTGAATTTGACACAGGTCGAGCTGCGAGTTATTTGGATTATTTGTAGTACTGTACAAGATTTTTTTTTAATGATAGGGGGAGAGTGAATTAAGGTAGATTATTAGGAGTCTTTGGCAGGGAAGCCTTACCATGATGGTTACAGCTGGTTTTCTTTTTTCATTGAATGGGTTTAAATGTTAGTATACGACCGATATTAAATAAGAAATTGTATGGAAAATTACACATGACTCCCAGAAATACTCGTTTGATTAAATCCTTTCTTATAAAATGTCTCGTACATAGCATCATCTATACTAATATTATAAAGCTGAAGAGTTTGTTTGTTTGAACGCGCTAATCTCTCAGAACTACTGGTTCGAATTGAAACAATATTTTTGTGTTGAATAGATCATTTATCGAGGAAGGCTTTAGGCTATAATTATAACATTATTAATGTTAACCCAATACTGTTCACCGGGTATATAGGCGCGAATATAATCAAAGACAAGCTCGAGCTTACCTTTGTTATTTTACTCGATGTTTATATTCGCGCCTATATACCCGGTGAACAATATTGAGTTATACTTATAATGTCTGTGCGCGTTTCATTAAAAGAAGATTATTAAATTCCCATGGGAACGAAACAACGCGAGTAACACCGCACGGTACAGTTAGTAACAATAAGTAACAGGCCAAGCTCCTACTGGGTAATAGTCTACGTCAAATTTTATTTTCCAATAATACGAATAGAAAATATGTTCATTCATAAAAAAAACCGCCGCCGCTGCTGGTCAGAATCTAATAACATCCATCCGTCGGACTACGAATGACTCCTAATATTCTTTCTTATGATAACCCTAGTATATTACAGATAGAAAATCCTTTGGCCTGTTTAAGTATGAACTTTATGAATAACAGTGGCCCAGGAAAAGATGGTTTCGTGTCGAAGGAAATACTTATTGAAATGTAGTTTATTGGGTTTAATAAATATAGCTCGGCCAGGGCTGCAGCATGTGGTCGGCACACGAGAGGAAATCACATTAATATCAGTCAATAGGTATAATTTATTGGCTTTTTAGAATAAACGTGATAGTCTGTTAATTTGTACTTCTCTCTCACTTATTTTGTACTAGCGACCGGCCCCGGCTTCGCACGAGTTATGGTTGTTTCTCCGATGTATTATTCATCATTCATATTCTCACACTATTATACAAAAACGACATCAAAGTTATTTTTTCTTGAAAGTTATTTGCCTCTTAAAATAAAGTATATAAAACAACGTCTGTGGTCCAGTTGGTCGGATACTTAACTTGTAACCGGTAGGTCACCACGGGTTCGAGTCCGGCTACTGGGCGTGTACCAATGGGACTCTTTTTCAGAGCCTATGTACGCAACACAACCCTTATTTTGGTATTATGCATCTATTACATTTAAACCTTCCTGAAGAATCCCATTTTTATACGAAAACCGCATCGAAATTATTTTTTTTTTAAGTTATTTGCATCGTAAAAGAAAGTATCTAATCTATATATAAAAGAAAGTCGTGTTAGTTACACTATTTATAACTCGAGAACGGTTGAACTGATTTGGTTGAAAATTGGTAGTCACGAAGCTTAGTAGCAGGAGAAGGACATAGGATACTTTTTATACAATTCCTGTGGGACGCATTGCTATATAGAGGGTGTTAAAGTTTGTATGAAATACCGAAACTACGCGAATGAAATCGCGGGGCGTCCACTAGTAATGTATATTTGTTAAAACAACGTTTGCAGTTTCAGCTAGTACGGAACAACCACGTGGAGCAGGAACCTTTGCCTTTGTACAATTGACAGCGCGGTTTATTCGTAAGGGGTGAATGACCTCTAGAACCGTAGAGGTCATTCACCGCGTCCTTACGGTACGGTCCTTTCACACGGCGAATTGCAACTGCAATTTTTTTGTAGGACCCCGCAGAAGCATGCGGGATGCTCGTTTGAACGCTAACACATAAACACATTCGCTAGAAAACGGGGTCTGTGAAAGTGCCGTTAGAGTTAGGCTTCGTACATCCGTCGCCTACACACAAGACAAATCGATGTCCTTGTAATAAGATACCTTATTGTACATTTAAAAGCACAACATTCGAAGACATTTATGGCGTATTAACACAATAATGGCAGTGAAAATTGTATTTCTAAAGTAGGTAGGAAGGAAACAATCCATTTTTATCCCGTCGCTGTCTAACCGAAAGTCGTTTCGGGACAGTTAACTGTCTATTACCATAAGAAAGCATTTCATCACTCCAACCGCACTGTTCCCTTTCTATTTGTCCGACGGAAAAGGGTCAAGAAAATATAATATTAGTATCTCTGAATGGAATTTGTTCCGGAAGTGGCCAGTTCTTTTTTTTTTTCTCACCAATAACACAGACATTTTCCTCGTTTTCTTCTCGTTTCCTGTTTTCATTTTTGTTCGTAGAAAAAAAAAGACATTATTCTTATTGAAATGATTTCTTAGGAGTTATGCGGGGTTAGGTGGTGCTACGATCACCGCTAATTCGGAAAATATTTTTTTTTTCTAGAAGTGAAATAAAATTTAACTCTTAATCAAACCAGGTTTGGTGTTTTTCTGATGGATTTTGGACTCTATTGACGTTTGTTAGTCTAATTACCGACTCCATCACATAAACCCGGGTAATGTTTATCATACAATCCAGCTTTTAAGTACAATGTGAAATTATTGTTTAATGATTAAATAGGCATGTGTCCTGTAGTGTTACATACCGTATATTATTTGATACCTTCTCTGAAATCTTTAGATAATTCCAGTGAAGACATTAAATAAGGTTCAAAGTATGTGTTGGTCAAGTGGCAATATACTTGCCTTTGTTTGTTTAAGGGTTAAAATATTACCTCACTATACATTTTTTAATAAGAGTGTGTGTTCTTAAATTGTGATGAAACCCGCTCACTTCAAACGTTAAATACGCCTGGTGAACCGTGGGCATTTGCTTCAGCAAGTGCCACTGCCTACCCCGCTTTGAGATTAAAAGGCGTGAAGTGTATTTATTGTTTTTATATTTCCAATTATGAATACATTATTTTCAATAGATCTTAAATAACACGCTCAACCTAAAACTGAAAAAAAAACATTATGCAATCAAAAACAACGAAATTACTTCCAGAACAAACAAAAATCTAAATTAATACGAAATTACTCTAGAATTTTGCTCTCGAATTTGCACTTCTCTCAAATTTATCTATAATACGTAAATGTGTAAAATGGAGAGCAAAATATCAGAGCTATTCCGGTATGAATAATGGTAAAGTCCTTCGGTAAACTTCGGTTTTATGGTATACTTAGGGCCAGTTTAACTCTTTCTGATAGCCAACTTCAGATTAAACATAAATAAAAAAACATTTTTCAATAACACACATATTATTAACCCAATATTGTCCACCGGGTATGTGGGCGCGAATATAAGCAAAGACAAGCTCGAGCTTACCTTTGTTATTTTACTACCACCTAAGACCTTAAATTTTTTTAAACACACAAGTGCATAAACATGATCCTAGTATTACTTCTACCTAACTCTGAACGGTAAGTTATAAGTGACACATAAATCGATGTTCATTGCGGCGATTAAGCCACTGCTATTAATCAAACTAGATTCTGAGTGCGCAATCTATATCAAATTGTCATTGTAATGTACAAATTGTCGTCGTGTCTATTACAGGGGGCGTGGCAGCACGGAATCCCGGTACCGTGTCTGCCATCCATAACCTCATTATGCAGAACAGTTTAGGCCGAGTGACAGAGAGAGACATATACATGATGTTATAGCTCTCACTGTCACTCAAGGCGGCAATTATCATAAGTGGAAGCTGTTGATATGATTAAAGATATACACATACACTTCACGCCTTTTAATCCCAAAGCGGGGTAGACAATTGCTTAATAAACATATGCCCACGGTTCACCAAGCGTATTTATCCCAACGTGACAGGGGGTGAGCCCCATCGCCGTTATGATGGGTTCACACACCGCTTGTGGTGTGCGGGTTTCATCACGATGTTGTCCTTCACCGTACGAGCGTTGCGTACATAGGCTCTGAAAAAGAGTCCCATTGGTACACGCTCAGTAGCCGGACTCGAACCCGCGACCTCCCGGTCACAAGTCAACTGGACCACAGACGGTCGAAAATTAAAGATATCTATTGCATTATTTTTTCACGCTTGGTGAACCGTGGGCATTTGCTTATCATGTGCCACTGCTTACGGCGATTTGGGATGAAAAGGCGAGAAGTGGCTTATCTATATCGGACCATCACTTGCTTAGCAAGTGCCTCTGCCTACCCCGCTTTGGGACAAAAAGGCGTGAAGTGGCGTATCTATATCGGACCATCACTTGCTTAGCATGTGCCTCTGCCTACCCCGCTTTGGGATGAAAAGGCGTGAAGTTGTGTGTCCATGTTGGACCATCACTTACATCATCATCAGCCACACAACGTCTACTGCTGGAAAAGGGCCTCCCCCAATGATATCCTTCACTGTGTGAAATGCCAATAAACGCCACGCTTGGAAGTTGGCGATCTCTATAGTGGTGTAATTTACTCACAGAGAGCGCTGCTGCTCGTCCTCGGGAGAGATCCCTGGGTTGCCTCTTACGACAAGACTTTCCCCAAGACAGGAAAAGTTGGGGTGGGATGGTGACACATGTATTCTATTCGCCATCACCACACGGCATCGCTTACATACTTACCATCTAAAATGTACTCATGGAAGCACAATAAATGAATATTAACCCTTAATCAGACAAGGTTAGGTGTTTTTCTGATGGATTTTGGACTCTATTGACGTTTGTTATTCTAACTACCGACTCCATCATACATGCCCGGGTGATGTTTGTGTGTAGCTTTTAAGTACACAGTGAAATTATTGTTTACCGTTTAATAGGTATGTGTCCTGTAGTGTTACATAACTTCTCTGAAATCTTTAGATGATTTCAGTGAAGACATTCAATAAGGTTCAAAGCATGTGCTGGTGAAGTGGGAATATACTAGCCTTTGTTTGATTAAGGGTTAACTCTGGAGAGCTCCCTCGGTTGCCTCTTACGACATGACTTTCCCCACGACAGGAAAAGTTGTGGGTGGTGACACATGTATTCTATTCGCCGTCACCTCACGGTATCGCTTACATACTCACCATCTAATCCATACCAGGTGGATTTACCATTTACGCGAACCAAACGGTTTGCGTCTACTTTCATAGTGCGAACCGCCAGGATGTGGAACGACTTGCCGGAGTCTGTGTTTCCAGCGCAATACAGTCTGAAAGTAGCGGGTGAATAGGCACCTAATGAACAAGTCTGGTGCATCGTAGACCACGTCGCTGCTTAACATCAGGCAGGATGGTGGTCAAACGCTTGTTCATAGCGATAAAAAATAGATTTGTATTACTAAATTTGACCCAAGAATAAATAATAAATAAAACAAACGGGGCGAGCTAAATAAGACCGTTTAAAAAAAACTTACTCATGGTAGCACAATAAATTAATATTAATATTACATTAAGATAGTGTATTTATTGTTCGTAATACACAAACATATACATTTCTACATATATATTTCACACGAATTCTTCTAATTGTATTTTCTCAGAAACGCGTGGTGATATCAAGTTCTTAATAATTATTATAAGTCTAATATAAGAAAAGATAAAACGCGAGAACGTGTTTATTAGAACTTAACTTTTTGTATTCAATTTTCAGTTTAATTTACATAGTAATAAAGTTTAATATTGTACGCATAGGAACTGTACGGACATCAATTAACATGTATATTTTTTGTCCTCAGGTCTGGTGCCAGCTTCGCTCTTCCTTACGCTCTTCTGCTCAACTTTTATCGTTAATCACATTATTTTGAGGTAAATATTTCAAACAATCATCAATCTTTTCGAACAATTTCTTTACTGAGCAGTTGGAAATACATAAACCTAAGCTTAAGTATTAAAAAAAGTAGTAAATAAAGCAGATTTTTTTTATTAATGTCTTATATTGTATCTTATTAATAAATCGTATATTGATTAGATATTTCGCGTCGGTATACACACATCAAAAGTGTCTAGGGATCAAGTACATTTTAGAAGATTGCAATCAAGAATATCGATGGTCCCAATTAAAAATGTCGGTAGTGCAATTTTAGGAATATGAAATAGTGTACTTTTCTACACCGTTAGATTGGAGATATTAAGATCTATAAACTTATACGCATATTACATCACGTAAAGGTATCAAAGATTATAAGCTGTTGTAAATTTGAAGTATGTACCACAATTAGTTTAGTTTTAATATCCAAAACTATCTTCTCTCCTGAACATGTTCTGTTTTGTAGATCCGACTTTCTTAATAGGGACCATCGATATATTTTACAAAAACTGAATTCATTCATAATTTATTCAAAACGTGGTGATAAGTCAATGATGCAGTCATGGGGAATTAGGTAGATGACCAATCCGGAAGATTAGATTTGATTTACGTAAATTAGATTAGAGATATTTTGGCTACCCGACCTAATAATAGAGTCATTGCTAGATCTTCTTTTGTTGTACTCACGACATAGGCTAGCGAAGGTCCTGTATTTTGTGGGTGAGTAGATACGTTAGGTGTAGATATGTTTCGTAAAGACAAGTTAACTATACATAGGTGTCAGTCCTTGGGGATTACTGCCTACCTTGTAGTAAAAGCCAATGTACGCCACTGACTATACCTATTAGTAATAGGCGGACTTAATATTAATAGTATTGGGATTAAAGTGTGGATGTGTGTGTGTGTAATATAATGTTTTTTTTTTATTTTCAGGGACTTCCTGCGATGATGTTCCGCTTCCATCCTGTAAAACCCATAGGGTAAAAACCGTCTGTAAATAGTTAGCTACCTTAGAAAAACAAACTACATAACATTATGTACTAACATTACGATTGTAACTACTTTATTAAATAAGTACATAACATAAATAACATGTATTAGAAAATAATACATACATACATACACTTCACGCCTGTCTCCCAGAGGGGTAGGCAGAGACTACAGATGTCTTAGAAAATAATATTACTAAATAGTTATTGTTTTCTAGATACGGTAACGCAGAGCTACAGAATAGAATTTTATTATTATTATATTACTAGTGGACGCCCCGCGATTTCATTCGCGTATTTTCAGGATTTTTTACAAACTATAGCACCATCTATACTGCACTAAATCCCACAGGAACGCGATTAAAAGCTATTCTATGTTATTCTCCTGGTTCTAAGCTACGTCCCCACCAATTTTCTGCCTAATCGGTTGAATCATTTTTGAGTTATAAGTATTGTAAGAAACCCGTCTTTGTTTTATCTATATATATATAAAAGAAAGTCGTGTTAGTTACTCCATTTATAACTCAAGAACGGCTGAACCGATTTGGTTGAAAATTGGTGGGGAGGTAGCTTAGAACCGGGAAACGGACATAGGATACTTTTTACCCCGATCCTGTTGGTCGCGTCGCTATATAGAGGTGTTATAGTTTGTATGAAATACTGAAACTACGCGAATGAAATCGCGGGGCGTCCACTAGT
>SJJU01008440.1:0-20329 GCA_012932125.1 Conopomorpha cramerella | reverse complement strand
AATGAGTCCTTAATACGTTAGAATGCGACTGGAGGAACCTAGCAGGGAATCGTGAATAGTGGAAGATGGCGGGGGAGGCCTTTGAGCTGCAGTGGGACACCATAATGAAGAAAATATGCTTAATATTTGTCAGAAAGAATTAAGCCTCTTTAAGTGCATCTGAGTATTGGAGGATATCAGTTCGGTAGTTGGACGCACTCTCTGGTTTTAGTACTTCTGGTTGCGCTGGTTTCTTTTGAACTGTTAAGAGAAAAATTAATGTCAGAACATTATAAACTTTATGGCCGGTATACTTTGATATTTATCTAATATGCAGGATATGTTTTAAAATGTGGAACCTCACTAATACTATTAGAGTATGTATTTCAAGAATAAGAGGGTGGATGAAAGTCGATTAACGATAGAGATTTATAAAATCATACATCGAACAGATTGGGGATGTCCTGGTGGAAGGTGGCGTGAAAAGTACTCTAAAGCGGAGATCATGTATGAAAATATGGATATCTGTAATCTCTGCCTACCTCTCTGTATGGACAATTATTAAGTTTAATTGTGTTTATATTGCCCTCAGTGGATTATCGTTTATTTTCAGGTCCTCTAATAAATAATTCTAAAAGAAAAATAAATTTAAAATTCGAGAGATATTCTTAACGGAAATGAACTACAGGTAGGTTAGTAATTTTAGCTTGCAAATTAAATAATCAGTGGCAATTGATTACGGGCATACATCAATCAAACAGAGATGTCGTCATCATTGTAATCAGACGACATGCAAATCAGTTCAAATACTACTTACTATCTAGTGAGCAATTAACAACATGACCTGTCACTTTTCCCTCGCAAAGGTCAGATCAGTACATACAAAATACTTCACCGTTCATACCCATTTGTATTCCCTTCAGTCACGATATAACGAGGGGCTCGTCAACGTGGTGTAATTAAATTACGCTATAAATCATTGGCTGAAAAATGCGGACGATATTCGCATAAATATTTTAATGGGCCTTTCAGACGTCAATAATGGGTTCCGTCGTGTACGGCGGGTGACAATGGCCTTCTTTCGGCCCACGGACCCCTTTGTCGTCGAGCCTCAATAGGGCCCCCGCCGGTGGAAAATGCCTCCGAGAAAGATCGCCTTTGTGCCCTTAACGAGTGACAACGACGCCCTTTGACTGTATGGAGTGCTTAAATCTTCATTTGTGTAAAGGTGTGTCTACAAGTAGCTGCAGTACTTTGGCGAACATAATTTTAAAAAAATGTACTAATAGGCACCAAAATAATTATTCCTCTAACTTTTATGTTCTTTTTAAGAGCTTATATGGCCCAGTGGTCGGATACTTATTTGTGATTAAGACCGGCTGCAGGACGTGCACCAATATGACTTTTTTTCAGAGTCTATGTACGCACGTATCTATGGCGATGGGCTCACCCCCTGTCACGTTGGGTTAAATACGCTTGGTGAACCGTGGGCATTTGCTTATTAAGCAAGTGCCTCTGCCTACCCCACTTTGGGATTAAAAGGCGTGAAGAGTATTTTTTTTTCTAACTACGCAATGCTCATACGGTGAAGGAAATAGCCTTATGAAACCCGCGCACCACAGGGTATGTAAACCCTGTAACGGTGATGGGCTCACCCCCTGTCACGTTGGCTTATATGGGCTTGGAGAACTATGGACATTTGCTTAGCAAGTTCCTCTGTCTACGCCGCTTTGGGATTAGTACACGTGAAGTGTTTTTTTTTATGTTTTAGAGAAATTATAATAAATTAGCTGACCTGGCAAACGTTGTTTTTGAAAAATACCTTATAGCCTATATGTTATTCTTGTTTATAAGCTACAATACTGCTAAGTTTCATCAAAATCCGTCCAGTACTTTCTGAGTCAAAGAGTATCAAACTTCCATCAACACATACAAACTTTCCCATTTATAATATTAGGATCTGGCTCTATACGTAAGGCAGGTAGAGTTTTCTGGTGACTGTTTTTATTATCTTCATTGATTTATGGATACAATGAATAGCCACGGTATAGAGTTAGGCTCCTATTTAACTGACTAAAACCTTACTGATGTCTCAGAGCGGGTTTTGATCATCCAGAGAAGAAGTTTCTTCCTCTTCTTCCACCATCGGGCCATACCCAAAATGTCAAAGCTGTTTTTGTGAGAGTCCAAAACTCTGAGATTATTTTTATTACAATAGTGAAGCGTTTAACTGTGGTTAACACAGTCACAGTCCTGCCTGTTAAGAAGCTACTATTGAGCATCCTTGTCTATTAGAACCATGTGACTGGTTACTACTACTACTAATAATACTATACGCTCAGATATTTATTTCGAACATTTCAACATGCAACCAATGTCAAGCGTTAGTATGTTTCGATGAGAATACATCAGATACTGCGGAGTTGGTAACAATTTTAATCTCAAGTGTGGTATGTTATATGCAAAACCGGCGTCGGTGGCGGCCTCTCGCGGCTCTCTATCTCTGGGTACGAAATTGCGGGCTTTGCCGCGAGTGCTCACCGTTTATCTCTTGATGTTGCCTTTATAATGTTTTCACGGTGCCTTCGTAGACAATGCAATAAAACTGAAACATCTGTTTCGTATCAAATACAGGGATATTTTTAATGACTCTGGCCGCGGTTATAAAAGGCGGATTAAAGCCGTACTAAGGTTGGTGTGAACAATTTCATGATAGGAATGATATTATTCTGTTCATGTCCATTGTTATCTTTGTTTGACTTGTGTTTTTTACTTTTTTCAGATTCCTGAAATACATACATATTCCTATAGTATTAGTGAGGTTCCACATTTATTTAATATTATATGCTACAAATTAGATAAATATCAGCATAAGCTTTAGAACGTTCTGACGATTTTTTTTCTCTTAACAGTTCTAAAGAATTAATATAACCAGACCGCATGTCCATCTACCGAACGGATATCCTCCAATACTTAGACGCACCTAAACAGGCTTGCAAACGTTGTGCGTTATTTTGACAAATTTTACTTCACACCTGTTACTGCCATAAAGCCTTTGACACAAACGTCCCTACTCAAAACGTTCACATTTTGTTTGTAAAAAAGGAATTTTGTTCACATAAAAAAACTTATTTGATTAGCTTCCTTCACAAATACCAAGCAAATTGATACAGTTTGAGGTCCCTAAATACTTTCTCTGTGGTTACCAAAGCAAGTGAGCGGCTTGAACAATATCGCCCACCCTCTTAAACTTTCGCCGAGTTTATCTCAATCCGGTGTTCGAATAAAAAGAATGAACGGTTTATCCGTACCTGTTAAATTGAAAAAGTTGCCGAGACCACCACTGAGGGTAGATTTACGTGCGCCAGATGCTGAGTAATACCAAAAAACTTTATAGCAAACGTACCCCGGCGACAGCGGAGGCTCGAGCGGAAATTTCAATAATTTCAAACGAATTGAAAAATATATAACTCTCAATACCATCCGCCGACTTTAATTCCAGTTGCAAAATTGAATTTCTCTCTCATCACGGATTCGATTTTTTTTCCGCATCTCACGTAGGATGCTGGGATCATTAAAATAAATCGCTTTACAAGTGAACATGCAAATGTTGCAAAAAACACCTATATTTTGTGCAAACGAGCTGGTGAAACGCGTTTGGCTTGTAAGCGGGAAATTTTAAACACCTATAAAATCAAACGTTTCCAATAATATCGTTAGCCCGCTACGGCTGCGACTACGAGACTACGCTGGCTACGGCGCTACGGCGTAGCAGCGTCGAGGCGGAGACTCCGAGCCACTGAACTGGAAGCGTTTACTCGATTAGACGGAAGGCATACGCTTAGCAACTGCATACTCCTCGCTTCCTCCCACTGCGACATAACATGACATCATAAATTCACTTGTGCAATAACCTTGTACTACGTGCTGCTACGTGCACACTCGACTTCCTAGAAAAGATAATGCAAACTCGAAAACTTCTTGGAATACATCCAAAATATGTTGTATTAACATAATCGTACGGAAAACGATGTTTTGGTTCGTTGCTCAAACTTTTAATAAAATTGCTTAATTATCAGTTTACAACTAAATATAGGGTATACATGTCAAGTATATTATCATTGCATGTTCATGCTCATAACGCATGACGACATCGTAAACGTCCAACTAAACGCTCTTAAATCTTTCCATTAAAGGGAAAACAAGGAAAAGTCAGCCGCCGGTCAGCTTATCTCACATAGACCAAATAAAGATGTGTCGCTTTGAACACTTATCAATGTCCTCGGTAAAGGTGGAGGACGGCAGCGACGGCGGCAAGATCGTGCAGACTGGCCAGCTATAAAAATATAAAAGATTCCTCAACATGGATTCCGGATTCCAAATTCAAAATCCGCCCCGATAACGACTTGTCGCGTCGAACACTTATCAATGTCATTGAAAGGAAGGTAGCCGACGGACGGCGGTATTCAGGACGACGGAGATAGGATCGTTTAGTTCAGCTGGAACGATATTGAAACATTTCCTGACGTTTTGTTTTTTACAGGTTTTATGGTAATGTACTTTCATTTCCACAACAAGGTGGTAATGGTTCATCTTAGGCTTTCTCGATATGTTTGACTTCCCTTACCTTTTATTTCACTCAAAAATAGTCACCTTGTAAGAAAATTTATTTCTGTTATTCAAGTGACTTTACTTTTTTTACTCATCGTTTTAAACATCTACTCCATTTCACTTTGTTTTTTACTTTTTTCAGAGAAATAGTCTAAATTCATCGTATGCCTTTTTCGGTCAACACTTCCATCGATAAGACCCACTTAACACCCGAACGATCGCTGCGGGGTGCACATTTGTCCACTGCCAAAGTTGAGCTGAAGAATTTGCGGTCACCGCGAGCCGGCTGCCCAGGTCAACTTTGTTGCTTTTTTTCCTCTGTTCCGATTGGCCGGTCGGGATTCCTGGGTTCCTGCCCTCCTGTTTTATTGTGCGAGATCTCATTAACCCGACGAAACAAAGGCGACGGCGGCACCGCTCACGTACATATGTAATTTAATTGCACTGGAATAGAAAACGGGGCAAAGTGCAAGTGACTTCGCTTGCGGACGTACCCACACGTTCTCACTTTGAACTTTCATCTGTAAAGTGGCTGATGCTGGTTTTACTTAAGTATTTTTCACTCCCGGTTTGTGGTTTACATATTATGAAACACGCGTGGGTGAGGGGTGGCGTTATTTATACTTCGCTCTACTTTGAGCGGTTTGAAATCTTAGAAAATTTCCTTTGGGAAAGTGTGATGTTTATTGTTAGTTTGTGAATTCTTGCACTGCACTTTCAGTTACTAGCAGTTAAAAAAGTTAAACATGAGAAACCTTACTGACGAATATACCTACTCAATACAATAATATAATAAAGCCTTAACGACCTTCCTTGTACGTGAGCTTCATCCATTATTCATATCGATAGAGAAAATATTTGTGAGATCCTTGTCTGCTGATATTTGACTGGCTGGGCGTGATAAGCATTATACTATTTATGCTATTAAAAAAAATGCATGCTTAGATCAGCATTGTTTATTGAAACATGCACATTCTACTACTACCTTCATTCATTATCCGTTATTATTGCACAATAATCGTTTTATATGTTTCTAATATGTAGAATAAAAAATATGTATTACTAATATTATTAGTATTAATTTAACTAAGCATAAAACCTATGTACTATAATTTAATACACCAATGAATGTGTAAACATTATGTGCTCCTTACTACTGATGTGAATAGTAGGTATAGGTGACACATTCTGTATGTTGAAACATTACTTTGTATATATTAATGATATTATCCTTATTTTGTTTAATGTTTACTTTGTGCGCAACACCTACGTACTTGCTCGTATTCATAGATACATTAATTATTTTGTATTTAGTCCGTACCGTAGCTTATTTAGATACCTTACATTCCTTGAGATACAGCTTTAATCCTGGGTTATGTTACAAGTATGTCCAATTATTTTTAGTATTAATACTTTAATAATGTAAATTCCTATGTTATTGAATAAATGAATTGAAGTTTGTTGCACACATTACATTAAAAAATGTAGGTAAAAGGACCATGGTTAGATCGAAAAATACCGACCTTATCGCTCACGGAGTTTCCTTCCACATAAGAGTCCCACTCCACTCTAGTTCCGAAACAACACAACACATGTTCACTAATACGCGCCTATCTATCAACAAAGTTCACGAGGTGAGCTCAATCCATTGTTGGCCTCTTGCTAGATAATTAATCAGCCGGCTGATCGACTGTTACATTAAACAGATATTGTAGTGTTTAATCAAACTCTATCACAGATACAAGCCTCACAAGCGCGGACATGTTCAGTGAAACTTTGACCAAAGCCTAATTACTTACATCATTTACCTGAACAGGGTGACACGGAAATACTCTAGAAAGCCAATGGGTGTCTACATACCCTACTGATTAAGTTTTGGTGTCAATAACATATTTGTGTGAAAAAATATTTTCTCGAATGGATATCAATTTTTTTTTCGTTTTTGGGCGTGAATGGAAATCACCCTGTCCTGTATGCTGAAACTGTGGCTTTCTGCTTACTACGGTATTTCCGTCATCAACCTGTATATGTCAGCATGTAGGTACTAGACTTCATACATAGGGCCTTACTAGTAATGGCGGAATTGCTATTTCGAAGATACACAAAGCTCAACTTAACTTATCAGTAGTATGTCAAAAACGGAATGACCAGTTCAAGTAGACCTGTAATAACCGTTGTATAAGTGTCAACGCGTTTATTGGTAAGGGGGCTAGTGTTTAAAATTTGATTCAGTAAATATGGGTAATTTTGAATCTATAACGATACGAATATCTATTCTTAACAACCATTAGACCAATTTAAAAAAAAACAACTTCGTTCACAGATATATAAAATAATATTAAAGAAAAACAAACCGACCTCAACCACAAAAAGTTCCCGTTGTTTTATCGGGTTTGCCATGATAATACCCTAAGTCCGTGTCATGTTGCCACCATGGAAATATCTTGTTTCCAACAAAAAAAAAATCACAAAAATCGGTCTTACAAACATAAAAAATCGTAACATACGCTCGAATTGTAGAAGACTCTTTTTTTAGTCGCCTATTAACAGTATTTTTAGTAGTTATAACCTGTAAAGTGTATTTGGTCAACAACCTCCAACTAAAAATACATATACTTGCAACCAAAGCAAATGCAAAAACGAGTAAATGGACTGCATTTTGAGCATATTACTGAATACACAAATGTTGAGTACACTTGGCTTTGTAGTTACATTTTTTATGAAATCAGCACTGGCGATCGGATCGCTGTTAATTACTGTATTAAATACGCTTGGTACGTGCCTACATTACAGTACTACTTTGTTTAAAGGCGTTAATATATTTTCAAAATACACCGCACTTTCACACTACTGCCTTCAGTTAGAGTCAGGATGTATAGCGGCATCCGATGTAACTAAAGCACAATAAGAGAACATTGTGAGAAATCCCGACGGGAGACAAGTCTGGGATCCCAAGAATTTATTATCTTACACTAAGGAGAAAAAGTTTCTACTCAAATAAATGAAACGGGCTACATGCGCTAGTTTTGTGCATACGAGGTGGTGTAGAAAGTGAAGTAAGTTAATGAAAAAGCATTAATTTTGAAGAAGAAAAAGACGACTGTAAAGTAAATTTACTTAACCAAATGAGATTAAGTACTGTAATTTGCCTGAACTACCTACTTGGCGCGTTTAATTATTTTTTACTAATGGCCAGAACGTTTAGTAATTGTCTAACCCAAAAACAAAGCTCGCCATTAAAAGCAACATCTCCATGTTTGTTTTAGTCCTGACGCAAAACACAATAATCGTAAAAGCGCCATTATTTATTTGTGTAAGCGCTACCGAATAAACATTTATTGCCATAAAACTGTAGGATCAACACCCAAATGTCCATGATAATGTGGCGCTATTAAGCCTAAAGTGTGTTAAAAATTGCTACATAATACGAGCACTCTTTGCATAAACACGGCAGGCGGCGGGAGGGGCACAAAAACTCTCTGCCGCAATTGGAGCCAGATGCTTCAGCATTTAATATAGAAAAAACCGCCTTCCCCCCGACCCGAGCAATCTATCACTCTCTCACTTGTAAGCTGACTTTAATGCTGGGTCACTTCAGAACCTTTTTGTTGACGTTAATATTACTTAGCGATTAAAAAAAAATAACACAGTCATGGGGACTCCGAATGAAACATCAACGAGGTGACGGGATAAACGCCTCTTTATTCCATTTTATTACCTCGACGAGAGCCTCCGTTCATATTTCACAAATAAGGACAACATTGTTTTAACGCTGTTTACGAATTCAATTCAGAATAAATGGATGTCATCAAAACGTTAAAGTGATTGAGTGCAGTTAATTAATGGAGCGGATTGACGTATTTCATTGGATTTTGCGGTAAGCAATTTGTTCGGGCTCCAATTGTAATGTCTAAAATGAGATTTCTATAATGGGCGTGCAATTTGTAACCGGTGCATCGGCGCAGTGGGAACTACGCATATTAGGGGGCGAGACAGGCGGCTCAAAGGCTCGTGAATATGCTTTGTGACGAGCTGCACAGTGACGAGCGTCCCCCGCGCACTTGACTGCGGTCAACGAACAACTGAGAATGATGAGCGCGTGCACACGACCCCCGGCGATTTCATCCTTTGTTTTAAATGACGAGCTCAGTCGGCGAAGTCTTGAGAGCTAAGTGGGAAGATGTTACTGTTTCGCTGCACCCGCTCTTCAGAGGTCGAGCGCACTTCACTCAACTCTACACTCAATGGCCTTTTGTGCCCTGCGTCTCGGGAAGTCGCGTAATCATGCAAGTTAGCTGCTCTGAAATGTTACATTTTTATGCGCAAAACAAAGCGGCCCCATTTCCTACTACGAATGAAAGTGTAATCGGTCCCCAGGGACTCTGTTCATCGCTTGCAACTGTACTGGATACGGATCGCGCTGAAGTGTAAATAATTGATTTTCCAATATTTTCTTACTAGTAATGAAAATGATGGCCAAACAAATTACGAAGTAGGTACCTTACCTAGTAATAGCATCGGCATACAGGGAATGGATTATAAAGTGTTGGCAAACGAGGACTCGGCTCCAGATCGAACGCTATCCAATTTCGTTCGCTTTTCATACATTACCTATTTAGCCCAGTACGAGTGTATTGGGCTCTTTACCAAAATCTCTGCGAACCACGCTAATAGGGTTTCGTAATTTAATAAATTAGGTTTGCTCCCAGTAATCGGCTTAGTATTATGTGAACGAAAATAAACGAGAGCCGAAAACGCCGAATCTAAAATTTTCTCAAAGATGATCCCGTCGCGGCGGCTTAAAAATAAATCTCATTTCGGATAAAACAAATTTGATTCTCAGCTATTGCCGATAAAATAAATTGTGTCAACACAGAACGAGTTTTGAAATTAAAAAGGACAGTCTATAGAGTGCAAACACTGGATAAAGTCTGCCGAAGATCGTGAAAAATGTATTTTCTTTCACAAAGCGCATAACGCTGAAAACGTGAAATATAGTTGGGATTTGGTTGGGCTCAGCTTGCGTCAGCCGGCTATCGGTTCTGGAGGAGTGGCTGCCGCCGCGTATCGGAAAACTCTTGTTTCTGTTAGTGCGATTGTACCTACCTGTCCCGCGTACAGGCATGCACACAACTGCTTCGCTCTCCACCAATGTTGGTAAAACCATTCCATAGGAAATATCCTTTGCAGCTCGCTGAATAACACGCTATAAGACGAAGTAGTACATTTTGCGGACAAACCAGACCTTTGTAGCTAGTATCTAGGTTACCTACCTAAAAACACTACAGCAGGCTCAAGGGATATCGGCAATCATGTGGCACGGTTTTAGAATGCAGCGGAGGATTATGACTTTTTACTTGGAAAATTGCTGCGTCTAGGGCTTTTGTTCCTGAAATACTTATGTGGGATTTCTGAGCGCAGCGGATATCGTGTCTGTGTCTTGCTTTAGATAAAAATATAGTAAAAATATTTTTAAACCAAGATTTTATTTATGTGAGCTAAAAAGAAATATTTGATTTCAAGAGTTTTGAAGTTATGCTTAGCAAGTCCTTTCATTCGATACCCATATTGTAAAGGTACAATAAAAATAGTTAATCGCCATCTTGCAAGCGCCGCCCTGTTGGATTTAGAAAAACACATAGTTAACAATGCACTGTTATCTGAACTAAAAGTTTAGGTACCTGAACTTGCATACATACCTATATTGTACAAACATTTGTAATAAAATAAGTAAACAATCATAATTGTCACCTTTTTGTATACTGAAAGCCAAATAAGTAAATAACAATTTTCCATGTAGGTATTGTAATAATTACATAGATATTTTCTGGAATCACGATAGGAGCAAGTACAAAGTATACGAAGCATAACACAACTACATACAACTAAAAGGAGGTAGAAATAAAATATTCAAAAGTTGGCAGCAAGCGAGTAGGTGAAGCAGCTTTCAAGCCGCGACCTGCGCTTTTGTCCCGCGCGCTGGCTCCGAGTGGCGCGCTTAACCTCTCCCAGCTCGGACAAAGCACGCCTGTTGAAAAATATTACAAGATAAAGGTACGTTTCCACTGAGACGGCGAACGCTGGTAATGTTACGGTTTCCGTGTCTCGAGCTATAAAAAAATCTAATGCTGTAGCAGTGTACACGTACCTTTAATGTGCTTTTTAAAAAAAATGTTTATAATGTTGGTTCATGAAATGGTAGTTATGACGTGCGAATGGTAGCAGCCTAAAACTGGACGCTGAGATTCTTAGCTCTCGTTTACGGTGCTGTAAAGTCACTCGTAAACTGAGTCCACCAAAACTCTGTATAGTAAGCGGAGTTGATTAGGTCAACATTGTAACGTATTTTATAATAACGATTATTGATATTGGACAAAAAAAGTATTGTAACCGATTTGTGTTACCAAAAAGTGGCCTTTTCTAAAACGAGGTCCATTTCCAATACGCCGACACTCGTGTGATCCGAAGCTATTATGTTCTCTCATAGGATTGAAAACGGAATCCTGAAAGCTTTTCAATGTCTGTGTCTCTGTCGCCACTGGATATATTTATAGGAAAAACCGTACGGAAAAATCGTCGCAATCGAATATTGACTTCTGAAATTAAACTTGTATCGAGTTCGATTGGTTTGATTAGCTAAGTGACGAAGATAATGTCTATAAAGAGGTTGGTCACAGAAAAAAATACTCTATTGGACCTTAGCAGAATACTTTACTTCAGACTCATTAAAAAATATACCCTTTATTTACTCGAGAAACCAATGGTAGTAATATCATTGGTTAGTAATACTAACTAAAACTACTAACAATAATTTGTAATGCGCGAAACGTGACACAAAATATAACAATGTATTTTTGCTCATTATTCACAGTAGATGGGGATAAAATAATGATGTTGACTCATGAACAACATAGTTTTATGTTAATCAGCCGTGATTGTGGTGTCGTGTGGTGACGGCGAATAAAATACATGTCTTACCACTCCAGCCCAACATTTGCGTAGTAGGTCGTAAGAGGCAACCGAGGAAATTCTCCAAAGAACGGGCAGCAGCGCTCTCTGTGAGTTAAACGACAACATCACTGCGTTCGTCCAAACCGCCTGACAAGCGTGGCGATTGTTAGCATTTCCTCCCTAATGACGGAAATCATTGGGGGAGGCCCTCGTCCAAAAGTGGGTTTCACGTGGTGATGATGATGATACGTAAAATAATAATAAATTTATTATTATAATAATTAATAAATGCAGCCTATATTGTTTGTTCAGGTTGTCTTCTTACAACGTTTAGTCACAATGTATTCGGTATTTTTTCAACGAAGATATAACACATACACACAGCACACTTTTCATAAACTTTCATATTTAAAGTAGGTAATATGTCTATGTTGGGATATTCCTAAGAAAACAATGCAAAATCAAAACAACGGTTTCACGAATGCATTATACCAACAAAAGTACAAAGATAAAATAACAATAGAATGGATAACAGATCACACAGACAGACATCAAGATAATATAGGAACCGAGCGCCCTGTGGGGCAGTGGGGCAATTCTCCTACTACACGAATACTCTGTAGCTATAGACACGAATAGTCTGTGGGATGTCTATTTTCTCTCTCGCTCGCATCGGTAACAAATTATAGAGATAACATTATGTAAGTTCTCCGACGAGATCGAATCGACTACACTCGGTATAAATAGCACAATACACGTAAGTCAGACGCCAAGTGAAATAAACTGGCTTCAATTTTGAGCGGGTTTAATGACGTATCAAATCTTGAGCCATTTGATGGGTTTGTTGTTGGTGATTAGTACTTTTTTTTTTAAATACCTAACGGAGGTGGTAATTCAATATGGCCGTAAATATGCATATGTCGAGTTGGGAAAGCAAAAGGCAGGACGGTGAGCAGTCTCTCTGTGAGTTAAACTATAAGAACACTGCGATCGCCAAACCACCTGCCAAGTGTGGCAATCATTGACATTTCCCCCAAATGATCACATAAAACATTGGTGGAGGCATTCGTCCAGCAGTGGATACCATGTGGCTGATGATATATAGGCAGGTACTTGTATATGTATTTTAATAGTGTTGTAATTGTTAGTAAGTAAACACATAGGTAATGTATTAGTCCTCTAAGCATAATAACAACACCGATAGCGGTGTTGTTCACAAGAAAGGAGAGGACTTCACAAGTAGTAATAGTTGTACTCGTGTAAAATGAAATCCGTGGTTACCTTCTCTAACCAAGATTTTCCACATAATACATGTGTATCACTGATACTAAACACTGCAGTTGCATTCCTTGTACTAGCCATAGGATGGCGATAAAAATATCTAATAATAAAAATCTACGTGCACTTAGGCCTTCGCGGATCTCCCCGAGGCGTGAATAGGCCCCAGTCGCGGCAACACTGTTCTACTCCAAGGATGGGACGTTTGACTTACTGAAGACTTACTTCAGCAAAATAGCGTCATGGGAACACAACACCATGATAAAATAGTCTCTATTCGTGTACCATTGGGCATTATTTAACATTTAATATTTTCACAATTCAAATAACTTTGTTGTGTATTTATGATATTTTGGCGAGTTGTGACACAGCGACAATTACTGTCGTTGTAATTATGATACTGCTAACCTTAGTTAAAAATAGTTTAGAACCTCTTGAGATATTAATAACTCAACGATACAGTATGTTTTATTTTAAAACAGAAATTGTAAAGATTAAATATCTTAAGTGTTATCTTGTCTTATCTACTCATAAGTAATTTTCAAATAGTTCAAAATCATTTTTGTTACGACTTCTCTGTCCCCATACAACTAGTATTACATAGCCCCACGTCCATATTTTTTTTAAATTTAATCTTTACATCATTACTACCTATATACATATTTGAAAAAAAAAATGTTTTTTTTTACGTAGGTACGTCAGGTGTGATTAAAAACATACCGTCACGTTCAAATACGAAAATATGCCTAAAACAGTACATGAACTTATTCCAAAATGTTCTTGCGAGTCATATATAACTCATCGGACAGGGAAGTTGTTAAAATATTCGCATCCAATAAAGTAGCACCTTATAGATACGGTGCATGCTCGATGTTCTGTAAGAAGTGAATGCGCAAGTCCAGCATCTTTTAAACTTGCATGTTGTTCTCCAGCATCTTTAAACATGCATGCCGTTGTCAAAGAAGTATTTATAAATAAACTAATGAAATGTTCGTAGTCTATTCATAAATGATGAAACCCGACAAAGTGCAGTGGTTAGTACCGCTTAGTTCTGAAGCATTAGCAAAGCTCAAAAGCAGAAATAGAACATTTAAACTTTTTGTTGCCAATCTCGTCTGGAATTACGATGAGCGTATCTCGTTGACATTGTAGTTCCATAAAAGAAATACCTTTTCTATTGAAAATAACACTGACAATTATGTTGTACTAGTGGGACAGAACGACTTTGTCCTGTCTTAACTACGAATGTCCATTTCGAATCAGCATAATTTCATTTTTTTTTATTTATTCATAACAAGAAAAAGATCTTCTAACGTTAATAAACACAACAAAAAAGAATTTATTTGTTTATTTATTATTATAAATACAATAATGCTTACAGCTATAGCCAATTGAAGATATTTGTCCTAGCAACGCATTTAGCGATTACCCACGGTGTATTCCGTTCCTGTGAGAAAATCAGGATAAGAAATAGATTTTGGTTTTCGTAATACCTCCAAGAATGTTTAACATTTAACATTTTTTTTTATTAACTTTGCATCAGGCAGGATGGTGGTCAAACGCTTGTTCATAGTGATTAAAAAAAAAGATTGGTAAAGAAGTTTAAAGAATATTAGAAATACACTTTAATAATATTAGTAAGGATTTTGTGCGGAGTATCGTGGTCCTTTTACTTTTTAAACATAAGAGCCAACCTTCTATAAATTTGCCTAAAGTTATAACGTGTCTATGAAATTGTGATTTTTGCAATGAATTGCTCGAATGTTTGGTCTCGATAACATGGCAATGATGTACATGGCATTAGGTAATAACAGTAATATTATAAGCTCCTAAGTTATTGCCTCTTTTGATAATAATTTGATTATTATTATTCTTATGATATATAGACCCCACTGGACTTTCCCCATTCCTTCCCTAGTCCTGATCCATTAGAGTATTATTATGAGAGAGTACTGAGTTATACATAGTTTTATACAGTTGCAGCGGATTCTGCCTACACTGCAGTGTAGAAAAGGGTCATCATCAGCTGCATGACGTCCACTGCTAGATGAGGGCCTCCCCTAATGATTTCCATGACAATTTGAGCGGGTGGGGTGCTAATAACTGCTACGCGGGGCAGGCGCTTTGTCGATCGCAGTGGTATTGTGGCTTAACTCACAGAGAACGCTGCTGCACATCCTCTGGAGAATTCCCTCGGTCGGCTCTTATGACCCCCACCATGGAAAAAGTTGGGCTTGTTGGTGATGACACAATATGTATCCTATTTGCCGTCACCAAACTGCTTAGAAAATGGTATCCCGGCGGATAAACTGCACGTGTTACAGCTAGTTATACGATATGTTAGACGCGTCCAGAACCTCGAGGCCTCAATGCGTCGAAACCGATTACTGTATTTAAGCAACATCGGGCGCGGTGTGTCATTGGACGGGTGACTGTTCCGAAGTGGTTAATTTCTAATCGCTTCCGTCATTTATCGGACGGCACGTAAATCTGTGTTTGGGTCCCGGTTACTGAGTCAATACTCGTCTGTAATGCGAGTTAGAGGCCTTCGGGCGGTTTGAAAGCAAATAACAATATCGGGTCAAACCTCCACCCAAATTCTACCTAGGTTTCGATATATGGGCCTTTCTCTGGAGGTATACTTGCTTTTTCCTATTTCACTCCGATTAATTCATCTATCCATCCATCTGTATTTTTTTTACCAACTCTCCCCATACTGGGGTTTGAAAAACTACATATATTTTTTTAAAGAAACGCGCATGACTAAATTTTTAAACCGGGTATTACGAGTGGTCACGAGCTGAGCTCAGCTCAGGCACACATAGTTACATAATTGTGCCGAAACGTCGAAGAAATATCGAAGATAAGCTGAATGCTCTTTGGTTAATTTCGCGCCGTAATACCCGTTTTTAACTATTAATTCATGTGGTACTGTACACGTTACCTTCTACTTCGTTAGTAAGCTTCGTATTGTATTATCAGATTGAGGTGACCATTCTTATGTTATAACATTCTACAGTTTGTCGTCTGTAGAAAATCTGACTGTATGGTCACCCCAATAGCAAGTCATTTCAATGAAGTTCACGACTAGAGCCTTCTGGACTGATCGAGAGAACTTTGAACGCTTGCGCAAGTTTGCTAGTCGCTGGCAAACAGCACGAAGAATACATGAAGCTCATAAACGGCTGAAGACGCCATTAAGACGCTACGTGAAAGCTCTCTACAGTCGTTGTCAACGCCCCAGAAAAGGGAAAATTGGCAACAAGACATGGATGGATAAAGATGGTTTGTATGGGGTCAATAAAACGTTCTCCTTGAAAAGAATCCAAGGTAGTTGACGCACACGTCTTCAGAGAATAGTCCGCACGCCGAGAGACACGCAGGGCTTCGATGGAGGTGGGATTTTCCCTGAATCCACGTTCCTCCAGACTAACAGGATGAAATTGGAGATCAAATGATTCCCCGAAATATAAAAGATATTCAAACCACAAATTTACAGTACAAGAAAATCATAGCAATACGTAATACGAAGTTGCGGACAAAAGCTAGTTAATTCAAATACGAAATTGACAATTAGTCTACAATATTTCCTCGAAATGAAGAGAAAGCTATATAACAAAGGAACCGAAATAGAACGGAAATATGGATACATCCGCTAAAGCACATTTTACCGAGAAGATTGCTTGGTTACTTTATTTGTTGCTTCTGGCACCTATAGGTACAATATGCGATAGGTACGGACTAATTAATAATATATATAAATTGTAATAAGTCAAAGAAACTTTGAAGCCTAGAAGAAATATAAATAAACTTCGTACCTTTTAATCCCAAAGCGGGGTAGGCAGAGGCACTTTTAAACCACTACCCCAATAAATTATTGGGGGACAATGATAGCTCGCATTTGTTGTTACTTAGTTATCATCATTTTGTATTTAGATTAATTGTGCCCCGCGTCTTCACTAGTAGTCAATTTTGTTCCCACAGGAACATTCCCATATATAAAATAACCATGTGTCGGGAAACATTTTGGAGAAGATATAACAAAGTAAAATAAAATCAATAGATATTAAAAAACAAAGTCGCCACCCACTGTCCGTATGTATGCTTAGATCTTTAAAACTTGACTTAACTTGACTTATTTCCTTTATTCCCTCAGCAGGGACATAGGGCTCGCACAACATTTTTCCACTCGGACCGGTCTTGAGCAGCAACCACCAGATCTTCCCACTTCAGACCTGCTAGATCCGCCTCCTTCTTCACTGAGCGACGCCATGTGGATCTAGGGCGGCCAACTTTACGCTTTCCTGCCGGGTGCCACGACAGAGCCTGTTTTGGAGGATACTCTTCCGATCTTCTGAGCGTGTGTCCAATCCAACGCCACTTCCTTGTCCGGATTTCGTCATCGATGGGTCTTTGTCTTGTCAGTCTCCATAGGTCGGTGTTCCTTATTGTTCGCGGCCAGAAAATTCCCAAAATGCGCCTTAAGCATTTGTTAACAAATACTTGCAGCTGATGGGAGAGGTCCTTTCTGACATACCACGTCTCACAACCATATAGTAAGACTGACTTGACGTTTGATTCGAAGATCCTCAATTTAGTGCGTCGGGTGATAATGTGGGAACTCCAAACAGGCTTTAATTGGGCGTATGCAGCACGAGCCTTGTTGATACGGGCCTCTATGTCCAGGTCTGTTCCACCTTGCGGGCTCACAACACCCCCAAGATAGGTGAACTTGTGGACCCGCTCGATACTCTCGCCGTTGATTAAGAGAGGCTGGGTGTCAACGGTGTGGAGGCGCATCTCCTTCGTTTTAGCGCAGTTGACGCGCAATCCTTCCTGGGCAGCCTCTTTAACGAGATCATCGGCCTTGGTCTGTAGGTGATCACGGGATTTGGAGAGCAGACATAGGTCGTCTGCAAAGTCTATGTCTTCGAGGTGTTGTCCCTGAGACCAGGGAAGGCCTCTGCATTCCTTGCAGACAACTCTCCGCATCACGTCGTCCAAGACTATGAGGAACAGAAGAGGAGACAGCAGGCATCCTTGCTTCACGCCAGCGGTTACGTGGATTGGGTCGGTCAGTTGTCCTCTGTGCAGCACTCTGCATGTTGATCCCTCATACAGGCCCCTGATGATGTGAATTATCTTCTCAGGAATTCCTCGCGATTTTAGAATTCGCCAGATACTGTGCCATTTCACACGATCAAATGCTTTTTCAAAATCTACGAACAGCGCAAAAACTTCGCTCTGCATTTCGTTGCACTGTTCCAGTATCATTCTCAGCAGGTTCAGTTGATCGGTGCATGACCGGCATGGTCTAAATCCTCCCTGCTCTTCCCTGAGATGTCGATCCACTTGGGCGGCCATTCTGGTCAGAAGCACTTTGCACAGTATCTTGGTACAGGATGGGAGAAGGTTAATTCCTCTCCAGTTCGCACACAGTGAGCGGTCTCCTTTTTTTGGCAATTTTACAACGACGCCTTCTTTCCAGTCATTGGGGACTTGTTCGGTCTCCCATATGGACCTGATTAGGGGGTGTAAAATTGCTGTAGATACCTGCGCATCGGCCTTCAAAGCTTCAATGGGAATGCCATCGTTTCCGGGGGCTTTTCCACTCTTCAACGATTTTATTGCCGTGGTGATTTCCTCATGACTAGGGATCTGAGTGTCAATATCCAGCTGCCACGGTGGAGTATGCGACACATCGTTCACGTTGGATCCTTCGTCAGAGTCTGTGGCACGAAATACCTCGCTGAAGTGCTGATGCCACCGTCGAAGCTGGTCTTCCATTGTCACCAATATAGTGCCTTCTGTGCTTCGTATTGGCCGTTCTGTCTGTGTCTGCTTACACAGCTCCCTCCCAGCTCTGTACAACTCCTTACTGTCTCCGTTTCGGGCTGCTGCTTCAGCTTTCCGCGCGATGTTGTTCGCCCAACGTCGCTTGTCGCGCTTTATGCTGCGTTTGACGTCGCTTTCACATAGGAAATACTCATAAGCTACGGTTTCTTTGCTGTTGTAGTCCTTGGCCGTGTTGAGCTTATTTTTTAGGGATTTGCGGGATTGGACTTTATCCCATGTTTCCTCAGAAATCCACTTCTTCTTCGAGTATTCCCTAGTTCCCAAGACGTCCTTGCAGCACTTTTGAAGAATGTCCTTCGTCTGTGACCAGCGGGCCTCGACTGGATCATCCTCCAAAGACAGAGCCTGGAATCGGTTGTGTAGTTCGATGGCGAACTTCCTTCTTGCAACGGGGTCGTTCAGCTTCTCAACGTCAAATCGTTTACTGCTATGCATAGATCTCTCTGGAGCGACTGCTATCTTGAGCTGGATCTTGCCGACGAGTAAGTGATGATCACTATTGACGTCTGCACCGCGTTTGTTTCTGACGTCGAGAAGCGAGTGCCTCCACTTTCTTCTTATCAAAAGGTGATCGATCTGGTTCTCTGTACGATGGTCAGGAGAGACCCACGTCACCTTATGACAGTCCCTGTGGGGAAACACTGACCCACCAATGATGAGGTCGTTCTCGCAGCAGAAGTCCACTAGCCGATTTCCATTGTCAGAGCGGGTTCCCAGAGCATGTCGTCCAACCCACGACTCTATACCCCGGTTGAAGTTTCCGACCTGAGCGTTGAAGTCCCCCATACATATCACTATGTCCTGGGACTTTACTTTCCGGAGCGTAGAGTTGAGCTGTTCGTAAAAAGTGTCCTTATCCCCTGCTTCAGCCATGTTTGTAGGTGCATAGCATTGGATCACCGTTATCTTCCTTACTTTGGACAGGAATCGTGCTACGATAATTCTGTCAGATATTGGTATCCAATCTATGAGGCTCTTTCTAGCTTTTCTGCTAAGGAGCAAGGCCACTCCTGCCTCGTGCCTATCGTTATTGCCTGAGTACAGCAATGTCAGGTCCTCCACTTGGTGTTCTCCAAACTCTTTCCATCTCGCCTCTGCAATTCCTAAAATCTCCAGGTTGTACTCCTTCATGCACTTCGCTACTTGAAGCAATCTGCTTTCTTCGCGCATAGTCCGTACATTCCAGCAACCTATCGAAGTCCGTATTTTCGCGCCAAAAGTCAGTTTTGTTGAATCCGTCCGTTGATTTATTGCTTGAGTTTCAGTAATAATTATACTTCAGGTATACAGGTTATTAGCCCATAGTACCCTAGTCTGATAGCAGGGCTGCTGCTTCGTAGCGTCCAGACACACTATGTTTTTGTCTCGGGGTTGTCTCCCCTGGCTAGTTTTCCGGTTTTGAGGCGCCGAAGGCTCGCCTTTCGTCTACATACTCAGCTGTTTTCGATCTCGGGGTAGATGATGATTTGCAAGGCCCGATTCAGATCTCAACATTGCCCGGGGAGGACGACGAGGACGTGTATGTAGACTTAGTTGGTGTGCGTTCCTGTACTTAACCTTGCAAACTTAAGTCCACGCAATCCGGCATACTCAGCATTTTTTAGGATTTCCCTGTTTAGCCATCCAGAAAAAAAATCCACCGAGGCCTATCTAA
>SJJU01008439.1:0-12237 GCA_012932125.1 Conopomorpha cramerella | reverse complement strand
ATTGCAATCAAGAATATATTTTACAAAAACTGAATTCATTCATACTTTATTCAAAATGTGGTGATAAGTCATTGATACAGGCATGGGGAATTAGGTAGGAGATCAATCCAGAAGATTAGATTTGATTTAAATAAATTAGATTTTTTTTAGAGCTTAAAATGTTCTTGATCCCTAGACACTTTTGATGTGTGTAGTAGGTAATCATTAGTATCGGTATTGCACTCGTGCGAAGCCGAGGCGGGACGCTAGTATATTTACAACACTACTCATTGGGATTCTGTTAAAAATATGACAACTTAGCTTATTGATATACCTACTTAATTTGTTATTTTTTTAATTGACATATCCATGTCGAATGCTATAACGGGTATATTCAAGACTTACTTGAATTTACATTTTTTTTTACAAACACGTGTGCCAATCAGCACGTGCCTAGGCGTACTGACCTTAGTGTTATTAAAACACAAGTCGTGGCTCCTTAGCGTTTAAAATTTGTTTACGACGTTGTTTTTACTGTCTGGAGCGATCAATGCACTTTGATTACAACAAAAATAAAAAATAAACTGATTCACGTCTCATCGTGTCAATATGTTTTTGTCTAACACTTAGATTATCGCGAGATTGCTTCTGTAAATACTTTAATATCAATTGATGACTGTTCGATAAGTATAATCCGTAAGAATTATGTAGGTACCCGTAATGTCGACATTTCGAGAAACTCTTGCATAAATACTTGTGTGTATAGATTATTCTATTTTAGAATAGGGAATTTTCTTCAAATAATTCTTTGTTAATAACTAATTCAAACTTTGGACAAAAGACTTTTACTAACATGTAAACAAACAGTAAAAAAAATATCTGTCACAATCAATACTGACTGATTGGCGTCAATCATTTCGTTGACATTTATCCCCCGTTGATACAGCAAGCGCCATCTGTCATTAAGAGAAACAAGGACCCAGAAAATTCCCCATTGCTATAAGAACTTGACAGCCTGTGTTAGGATCTTAACGGGTCCTATATGAAAACGAGACCGACAGAGTGCATTTCACTTTCGCATTTATAACATAGAAACACATGTATAGATTTAATAATTGATTGTATCCTAATAATCTTATTTTCCAAAGTAAATTAAATTTATAATTAAATATCCACTCACAACCTTGCGATGGTAGCCTACAATTATGGCAACACATTATAATGTACCCTCTAGTTTTTTATAACATTATTTTTTGTATGTGTGTGTGTCTTGTTGGCTATCCTTAAATAAATTAAATGATCGAACTCATAATTTAACGCATCAAGTAACCATGAAAATTTTTATCATACAACAGCTTTATCAACATTCGTCTGAAGTCTGCCCTCCGGGTCAGTGTTCCATAGCAGTGGCATGATAACAGTGCCCTTTGATAAAGAGCGAGATAACTAGTAGTTTCGTAGTGCTAGCTTAACAAGTGTCTCTGCCTACCCCACTAGGGGGATGAAAAGGCGTGAAGTTTAAGTGTGTGTATTAGAGATACCTATATTCCTTTGTAGGTTACTCTTGACGATTTTGAGCATTAACGATTATGTTTTCCTGAAATCGCGATTTGGCACAAAACAGTAATTTGGCACCTAGAGATAACCGATAACCTGAAAACACCTGGGACAAAGTACTGTCGCGCACACACCTTGTCCACGCGTGTCTAATGAATGACCGATTCCCTTTTCGTTAACTGACAGCGAGGTAGTAGTAGGTAGTAGGTGACACACCTATCTCCGTCCTTATCAGAACGATCTAAACTGTAGGTACCGATGTTATTATGTTATATCATTTAATACTTATTATGATTTAAATATTACTTCAGTGCATTAGCTGAAATACCTACAGTGCATCGTGATAATGAAAGTCGCTGACACTAGTCATGTAGGCAAATATTTAGATGCCAATAAATTGTAATTGTAACGAACAAAAAAAGTCTCTGCATACTTTCGTAGAGAGAGCAACAAAAAATAAATACACTTCGCGCCCTTTAATCCCAAAGCAGGGTAGGCAGAGGCACTTGCTAAAGCAAATGCCCACGGTTCACCAAGCGTGTTTAACCCAACGTGACGTGAGCCCATCGCCGTTATGGGATTCACACATCTTGCGGTTTCATCGCGATATTGTCCTTCACGGTACGAGCGTTGCGTTGCGTACATAGGCTCTTAAAAAGAGTTCCACTGGTACACGCCCAGTAGCCGGACTCGAACCCTCGACCTCCCGGTTACAAGTCAAGGTTCCGACCAACTGGACCACAGACGCTCTCAAAGAGAGATAGTTTGGTCGTAAATCATTTTGATCGTATTAAAATATTTTTATAGCACCTGAGTTTTTGATAAAAAAAAAAAATACACTTCACGCCTTTAATCCCAAAGAGTTTTTGATAATTTGTACTTTATTGGCTAGTATGCGCATGTTTGCTAATTCCATTTAATGCAAGTTTGCCACCAACTTTAAGATCCACTAATTAAGTCATTGTTCATCATTAAGTATTTTACTTCATATTTTTCCACTAAAAGTATTGCAATTCACGCTTATCTGTCTGCAATAATAAAACGGTGTCGGTATCTATATCTGTAACTGTACTAGCTGTTTCGGCAAACATTTGTTTTGTCATAGTAATGGAAGAAATACAACTTTTAAACCTTCCCTGGACTTCCACGAGTGATTCAACACCAAGATTAGCCAAATCGGTCCAGTCCTTCTCGAGTTTTAGCGAGACTAACGAACATCAATTCATTTTGATATAAATAAACTGTCATTTTTACGTTATACGTACGTACTATAAATATGGCCATTCAAGAGAAATTATTAAAATACTTGTATAAGTAATTCAGGATTACGTATTTTACTTAATTTAGTACTACTTTAGCTTTCCTAACTAAAAAAATCAAAAAAAAAAATATATAAGGTATATTTTAAACAAGTCATCGTAATTTTGTCCAAAACGATTCTTGTCCTGTTCCTCCTAGATATTTAGAAATATGTAACTAACTATAATTCTCTGAGTACCTGTTTCCTCATCCGACAAACTCGAGTATATTGTGCCATATTGTCTTTAGTCTATATTTACAGAATGAGTGCTCCACAGTTCACGGCATTTACGACCTTATAGGCATGCAGCTAGTGCAAAGTCCAATCGGTTTCAAGAGCAATTTAATGGGAGACGTCATCGGCGCAGGTCTCCTTGCCGGCAAACGATGCCGTCCATTCCACACGTGGACTTTGCACCTCCTTGTTATGTGTAATATTCCCTCGTGGCTACTGTACATCACACAACAACAACATTCACGCATCAGCACTTATTACCTCACAATAAGAGCCACAATCCAAATGAAAACGATTACGAGCCTTAGACTAGTTTTGCTTCGTTGTTTCAATGTCCGCAACGCTTTCATTTGTGTAAACTAGTGCGAGTGGTATTGTTTTGGATTATCGATTTCGTACTTGTTCATCGCGCGAGTCAAAAGGCTCGAATTCATTACCCACATCAGCAAAATCCCTCATCAGGTAAAAACGCGTCTCAAAATCCACCACAAATAATGAAGATTAACTGCAAAATCTATTCAATTTACTGCAATTGTTTGTTATTCATTGTCGGCAAAGATGTACCGATTTCCCACTAATCAAGGTCATAGAAAATGCTTTTCCACTGACGCTCGTGCTCGAAGATGGAGGCGGCTGCAGCGTGCGGACCGCCAGTGACCTAGACCCGGCGGCCCACTCCGGTCACGTGCCGCGGCCCACTCTCCTCGCGACCTCTGACATTTGCGGGCCATCCTCGTAAATACAGTTTTCTGATATACAAGCATGTCTTTGTATGCCTATTATTATGCAGAAATAGCTGTGCTGAGAGGTGTTATCCGCCGCTTATCCCGAGACTAGCCATGTCCTAATAATATAGTGTAGATGCCCCGCGATTTTATTCGCGCAGTTTCAGTATACTCTTCTTTTTCAAAATACTACCATCATCAGCCACATAACGTCCACTGCTGGACGAGGGCCTCCCCCAATGAGATCCGTCATTCGGGGTGAAATGCCAGTAATCGCCACGCTTGGTAGGCGGGTTGGCAAAATACTACCACCAAGTTTTAAAACCATAACTCCAAAATTAACGTTCTTCTCATGTTAACTTCTAACCCCCCATTTTATCCCCTCAAGGGGGTGAATTTTGAGCATGAATTTTGATAAATCCTTTCTTATCTTACGTAAAGAGCATAAAAAGGAACCGTTGTGCAAAATTTACAACTTTCTAGGACTTTGAGCTAGGCGAGTTGATGAGTCAGTGATGAATGAAGTCAGTGATTAGTAAGAATTTTGAGTTTTATATAGAGATACACATTTATATTTGTACATCTATCTCTCGTTTATATTTGTATCTATTCAAGTTTTAGCGTGAAAGACTTACTTTAATACAAATTGAGAATCAATATTAATTCCAAGGACACACAAAATGTTTGCAAAAACCTGACTTTGACCTGGAGTACGATGCTCCAAAATTATTGCAGAATTTGGAACTTTGCCATATTCTTAACCCATTTATGGAACTCCCGATTTGTACCTATTTACTATAAAAACGTTTTGGCATTAAACTGTTTTTCAGAGTCTGGAATAGCCACGAAATAACAGTTGTGGTCGTATACAAGTCCAGAACCTACTTCAGCAACAAGTGACAATTCACGAGCCCAGCTTGAATTGCGTAAATTTTCCTTTCATATGGTTCATATTACCTTGGCTAGTTTTATTCGTGCTCTATCAAGATCTGTCGCCGTAGATGATCACATACAAGGAAAAATATTTCTTCATAGTGTACCTACATAGAGGACAGTGTAACAAGGATGTCTTCATGATACTTTTCCACTCTTATCGCGTAAATAATGCATGCAAATAAAACATTAAATGAAACCTACAATCTGGCAGGATCGGTGCAAAATTAGCATTTTCTTAACGAGTGCGTTTCCATAAAAACCCTTCACACACACACTTTACGCCCTTTTATCCCAAAGAGGGGTAGGCAGAGGCACTTGCTAAATCAAATAAGAGCAAAAAGCTCACGGTTCACCAAGCGTATTTAACCCAACGTGACAGGGGGTGAGCCCATCGTCGTTTGTCATCGCAAAAACCCTTCATTCTGCAAAAATAAAATTGAGAAGAAAACTTGCATATTTTTCCTGAAATTGTATGTTTTCTACAATTAAGCAACTGTTTGGTGCAAATACATAAATGATAATGACCCAACCATTTCACAAGCTCTGATAGTACCTTCATGTCAGTCGTTACAGTCATACGTAGGGTGTCATCAGTGGCGTGCACTGGTTTTTACGACAAGTTGAGCAATAATGCCCAAGGATGGACACCTATGTATAGGTAACTTGTCTTTAGGAAACACAGGTACCTACCTGTCCACTCACCTACAAAACACAGGACCTTCGTTAGCATATATCGTGAGTACAATAGAAAAGTGAAATAATAAAAATACAAGTGCCTCTGCCTACCCCTCTTTGGGATTAAAGGCGTGAAGTGTATTCATTTATTTTATTTTTTTTTTACAATAGAAAAGGATCTAGAAATAACGATTAGATCGGGTAGCCAAAAAGCTAGGCAGTGTCTTTTTGCCTATATGGTGCACGCCACTGGGTGTCATGTACGTTCGACCTTCGATCAGGTAGCAGTCGCGATATAATCTCGCCGCGGCGCGGGATGTAGCCTGTTGATTACATCCTCTATACAGCTGATACCGTTTGTTTCGAGATGTACACATCAGTCTCTGGGGACAACTGGCTATAAATAGCTGGACAGGTGTTGATTTTCACCAGTCCCATGTTGGTATGTACCAATTGCAACAGCTGAACAATAGGAGCGTGTTGTGTTTTTTTTTTGTATTTATATTTTTTTTTATCGTTTCCGTAATGCCGGTCTTTCGTATGTGCTACCTGCCAGTCATGCTTGTTATGTCATTACCGTTTAATTGGAATTGTGTAGGTCGAGCAAAGGGTTCTGAAACTGTGGAAAGAAATTAATTGGAGGATTCAAGGATCCACGCTGATTATTATAAGCCATCGACAAATTACTATAGTGCATTCGGTGCATTAGAGACAGCATAGATGCTCCAAGAATGTTATGAAAAACTGCTGTGTTCTTTACACTGTCCATAGCGATTGTTTCAAGAGTTCGTAAAAGTTCATGACGGTAGAGAAATCTTTCGCAAGGCGTGGTGTGAAGTTGACTGTATTAACCGCGTCGCAGCTCGACTTCCACCCACGGAACTCCTACAGGAAGTGACTTTTGCACTCACTGCCTCCTGTTCCATTTCCGCTATGAGCTTAGCTGTTAACCTGATTTGTCAGAATGTGCTTCTGAAACGACTTGGTTTTGTCAACGTTTGGCGTAGTAGTTCTTAGTGACAAATACATTACGCGAAATTCCTTAGTAACGTGAAAGCTATCTAATGGACTTTGGTCGGGTATTGTCTAATTTTAGAAGCCGGGGGCTCGCCGCACGGGCGTGGCACTTGCGTCTGTGACAAACACACTGACCTGGCTATTCTGGTGCTCCTCAAGAATTCGCAATTTTTCACAAAACAAATGGTGTTGTTTTTTTTTTCAAGTAGTATTCTTCTTGATTTCAGTTTTATTGTTTCTCTCTGTTGTGAGATTTTGAATATAAATTTACCGTCGTATTCATAAAAAGTTAAAACGTTGACTAACTAGTTGACGTAAATCAAATTAATATTGATTTGTCCGTATTTGGCGAACATTTGACCAGGTTATGAGACCTTTACTAACGGTGCACTAGCGCTGTTCTAACTCTATGAATACGAGGGTTAATTTCTATAAAGATAACGTGAACGGGTAACCTGTGAAGTTTAATGTACTCGGACAGTTAGCAGAACTTGGTAGTCTTGTACTTGATTCGTTTTTTTATTGTTTGCGTCGAGTTTTATTCCTCTGTAGATTCACGTGAAGTTGTTTATATATACGTATTCTTGCCTAACGTTGTGTTCTTTGTCCGCAGGTCGTAACGCACAGCAATGTTTATAGACGAGAATGAGGCGTAAGTACCTTTTATTATTATACATTGCGCAAAATTGTTGCGTGACAATAATTTGTCATAAGTGTGGCATTCTTTTATTGTTCGTATAGCGTACAGATCTTAAAGATTTTTTTGCTTCTGTGTCAATTTCGAGAACTCTACATGTATATTTATAAAACGTCCTAGACCTCATCGCTGCTTATGCAACATCAGGCAGGTTGGTGGTCAAATGCTTGATCACTGTGTTCTAAAAAACCGATTTATCAACAGCTTTTTAGGGTCAAGGGTTTGGCCAGCCCAAACCCCAAACCAAAATTTGTATGATTTTTACTTGAGATAAAAAAAGTTTTTTTTTAAATTCTTACCCCCATGGGTGATGATGATGATGGGTGATTTATAAATGATAAAAAAGTTAATTTTGAAGTTATGGTTAGTAGGTATAGTATAGTAGTAGTAGATTTAATAGAAATTAGTACAGAAACAACGCGAATGAAATCGCGGGGCGTCTATTTGTTTTATAAATTAGTTTGAGGGCTATAATAGCAACAGCTACTGTTGGCTGTAGGCTCATTTTCCATACCCACGTTCCTTTTGTATATAGATTTGAATTGGACATAAATTGTTATATTTTATTTAACTGTTGTTTTATATTTTTCTTGGTTTTTCGTTTTTATCTTTCTATTTTATTACTTTAATGTCTTTATATATCTTTTCGATACATACTACTTCTCATCTTTAATTACGGCGGAGGACCTGTGACCCTAACAGGTACTATTGCACTATTTGTTACAAATTAAGATTGAGTCAACTTTGCATTTTAGTTAAAAACTTAATAATAGTCATGAGCGAATAATTATCATACTTCAATCACGCATACCTATAGATGTCTAGGTCTTAGATATACATTTCCTTTCTGCCAAAATAAATGACTCATCCTACTTATTCAGAACTTTTAAGATATTATCAAATGAGTGTGATATTGTGTTCATTTCATTTTCGCGACTGAAAAATAAGTTTCTTTTTTCCATGTTGTTACTTGACAACAACTTTTGGCAATAATAAAGTCGATTACAGTTTCAGGTGACTAATTAATTATTTTTAATACTCTGCATTAATTACAAAACAAAGGCTTTTTGTTTTCTCTGACAAACGCAAATTGCACACATAAAAAAAAACAAATTAACGGAAAACAGTGTTTACTGATACATTTTATCCGTGAATTAATTCTAAATTGCTATTTAATGAAGGCATTACTCCAGCAAACATAATGAACGCGTTGTCACTAACTTTATTTATTTATTCATTAATGCAGTCATGTTTTATATATACCTATAGCTATACCTACTCATATCTATGGACAAGATTTTAAAAATTTAATTCAATTTGTCTTTTCAAAAAATTGCTGAAAACCTTCAGCGGTAGTCAAATACACACAAATTACAAGTCATATTTTGTTACCAAATCTACAGCTAGTCACTGTCATCGATAGTGTTAAGTTTTGCTAAATTTCATACATACCTACATACAGTTCTAATAAAGATTTTGACAAAGCAAAATAAAACAAAAAATCACTTTATAAATCTAAGCAATTATATCCCATATTCTAAAATTACAATCAGTAATGAAGTGTCGATTGAGCATCGTTTGCCTATTTTACACAAATACCTACGATTAGCCTGTCCTAAATGTTATTTTTTATGTCTATATTTGTCCACTGCTGGACATAGGCCTATCCAATTGCACGCCACTGTGATCTGTTTTCGGCTTCTCGCATCCAACTTCTGGCAGCCATCGTGCACATATCACCAGTCCACCTTGCCTGAGGGCGTCCTCACGACACTCCGTTTGGATGTTGGACGTTACTTAAGCAGAAATGTCTATGCTTGAAAGGAGCATCAGAATACGGGCATTAGACTTAGATTTTTTTCCTCATTCTCGAACTGGTTTAAATAGCCTTATCAGGGTTTAAAAATGTCTGTTAATTATTATCGTTCAATTTACCTATATCCCTGAAATGGGTCTATTTTCGCTGATTAGCCGTCCAGACGGTTCATGTTGAGCAACCTCGTTATCATAACACCGTTTGTGGCCTGTCTTTGTGTTATGTTTCCTTCAGCACAACCATCGTATGCTGGTCTCCGTCTACATTGACCTTACTAAGGTAACCGTATCGTTTTATACAAGTTATGTTACCCTCAACATTGTTGTTACCCAGTACTTTGATCGATAAGGCATTTCTATATATTTTATCATGTGTTGACTTCCAACTTATCAGTTTGTATCCGTGAAGACTTCAGTGCGCTTGTTTCTTGTAGGTTTCTTTTGAGAGAAAAAAAAAAAGATACATATAAAATAATAAATCAGTGTAAGTGCTTGTACTTCTCCGATACAATGGGAGCCAGATATAACAGTGGGTGAGTTAATTTTCCACACTAATTTGCGATTAATCGTTGGACCGTAACAGAAATCGTTGGATCAGTGATTGGAGATGAACGATAATTACAATTTCTTTTGGAGGAAACGGATCTTCGTGTTTTACTTTTTTTTCTGTGGTATATTTATTTTTATTACTGTCGGTATATTTAGTGTATTTTGTTGAGTATACCACTTGCACCTTTTGACCGCTACTTACTTACATAACGCGCAAAGTTCAAATAACATGATTAAGGTTTAGCGAATGTCATATAGAAGTAAAATGAACTTAAAAAATATTTTATTTTATACTAGTTCTCTCGGCAAACATTTGTTTTGCCATAGGAAGACGCCTTTGTACCCCATGTAATGGAAGAAACATTTTAAACCTTTCCTGTACTTCCACGTGTAATTCAAGACCTAAATTAGCCAAATCGGTGCAGCCGTTCCCGAGTTTTAGCGAGACTAACGAACATCAATTCATTTTTATATAATAGAGACAAGTGGACGCCCCGCGATTTCATTCGCGTAGTTTCAGTATTACATCGCACAGTTAGAACAAAAAGGACCAAATACGAAACATGCCAATTTTGTAATTTAAGTTTTGTATCTTTTATGTTAAGGTTCAATTTCATAAAATGACACATTTTGTTCTAACTGTGCGATATATACTATAACACTCTCTATATAGCGACGTGTCCCACAGAATCGGGATAAAAAATATCATATATCCGTCTCCTGGTCTTAAGCTACCTCACCACTAATTTTCAGCCTAAACGGTTCATCTGTTCTTGATTTATAAATAGTCTAGATTTAAGTTTACTTATATAAGTGTAGGGAAAGAAGGAAGTATAGAGAGGTCTCTGCCATGCAATTTATTTATTTATAAGTTAAGGAAAGGCAACAAGGCACACACATAAACTTACATACTATAATTAGAATTTTAATTATACAATGTAACATGTTGCCCCACTTATAGGCTACCACTAATATTTTAATAGTAAGTAGGTAGTAAAACAATAATGAAAAGAAAATTAGCCAACAAAATCAATACATAGGTACACTAGTTTAACAATGGTTCACATGAATTAAATCAATGCAATGGGATTCAGTGGGCTAAAATTAATGAAGAATTAATTAATTAAGTGTACTGAACACTGATTTAATCCAGCATAATTATGAAACATTGGGTAGATGTGGAATGACTTGCCGCAGTCTGTGTTTCCTGCGCAGTACAGTCCGAAGGCCTCCAAATCACTGGGGTGAATAGGTACCTAATGAACAAGTATGCTCCATCGTAGACCACATCGCTGCTTAACATCAGCCAGGTAGGTTGTTGGTCAAACGCTTGTTCATTGTGTTTAAAAAAAAACATTGATAGCATATTAACTCACAAATTTCATTGAAATGCTTGCATTAATTCTACAGAAGTTATTTTCAACTGTTCTGGATTAAGCAGTAACAATTTGTTGCTTTGAATATTTCGCAAAAAGAGGTTAATAGATCGAAAGTTTGCACGTTACCTATTACAGCACGCTAAACGCACGCAACGCGTTAACATAATAATACCCACAAGTAGGGTTGTCTGCAAAACGTACGTCACAACCCAAGCTGCCATTAGGGATAAAAAATACACTTCACGCTTTTAAATCCCAAAGCGGGGTAGGCAGAGGCACTTGCTAAGCAAATGCCCACGATTCTCTAAGCGTATTTAACCCAACGTGACAGGGGGTGAGCCCATCGCCGTTTTGGGTTCACACACCTTGTGGTGTGCGGGTTTCATTACGATGTTGTCCTTCACCGTACGAGCGTTGCGTTGCGTACATAGGCTCTGAAAAAGAGTCCCATTGTTTCACGTTCAGTAGCCGAACTCGAAACCGCGACATCCCGGTTACAAGTCAAGTATCCGACCAACTGGACCACACACACTCAACAACAATATAACCTATGTTTGCCATAAGATCCAGCAGTAACAAAATATGTTTACAACAATCATAAACAAATCAATAGTATTGTTTTTTGTTACGTTACGAAAATGTACTCTGCCATCACACGCGCGCTGTTTCACAAGTGCGAATCTCAAGAGGTTAACGCACCCTTCTTAAAAAAGTGAGCTACACTTCGTTGAAGAACTGAGAAGTAGCAAGACTAGGTGAATATGTTAGGTGGATAGGTCGTCTTGTCCACGGCAGTCGGTCTGTGGCCGGCCGCGCCGCCGCTCCACTTTCACTGACCACACTGCTATTCACATAGGACCGTATTCACAAACGTGAACCGAGTACTACTCACGTAAATTTATGCTCTGTCTCACTCTAAAGGCATTTGTCAAAAAGAGACGAAAGAGCACCACATTACACAAAAATATGGGCAGTAGTCTTGAAGGCACCAATATTATATAGGCCCTTTTTATGCATAAAACTTAATGTCACGCCTTTTTCTCTCCAGGGTATAAATAAAAAAAAATATTTTTACACACATTGCCTTCATCCCATGTTAAGTAGCTAAAGCACTTGTGTTATGGAATTCAGACAACGTAATATAATTCATCATCATGCTTGTCCACTACTGGACATAGGCCTCTCCAATTGCACGCCACTGTGATCTGTTTTCGGCTTCTCGCATCCAGCTTCTGGCAGCCACCTTGCGTATATCATCAGTCGACCTTGCCTGAGGGCGTCCCACTCTCCGTTTGCCGAGACGCGGTCTCCATGAGAGAACTCGTTTGCCCCAACGGTCATCGGTTCTACGGCTAATATGGCCGGCCCACTGCC
>SJJU01008438.1:15034-25477 GCA_012932125.1 Conopomorpha cramerella | reverse complement strand
TTTTTTTTTTTTTTAATTTTTCTATCGTATTACTCGGGAACCTTTCAGATGTTCTCTGAATTAAGTATGTACATAGTATATTATTAACTATATAGTAATTGCCACTACATTTTTTAATTGTTTTCCTTCATAAGAAATATCTAAAAATCCCCCGTAAGACACAACAAAAAAATTTGAGTAATTGTTTCAGACGTTCTCAAGTTTAAAGCTTAGCATTTGGCGATTTATTTATATATTACAGACAGGTAACAATAAAAAAAATATGTGTGTTTGCCGTATCTTCTAAACTGTTACTTTTAAAGTACAATCAATAGATAAATAATATTTTATAGTATGTTTTTCCATCGTGAAGCAAGCAGTGGCACTTGCTAAGCGAATGCTTCCGTTTTTGGAAACACACACCTTTACAATAATTTATCTATCTCTAACCCCAATGAAATTGAAACAGGCCGGGGACATGTCCAAATCTAAAAGTTTGTTACGTTAACAGTTACAAGTTAGACTATTAGAGATTCAGGCCAAACAAAACAGCAACCATAATTTGTTCTATTCACTCATGCAACTCTTGAAACTCTGAGAATTTTAGATTTAATTTGTCACATTATTATCACAGAGGGACAAAAGTAACAATAAAACCAACCAACAAATAGGGCTAACCCTTTTATACAGCAGATTCACAAATATACACATTTGCTACAGCTCAAAGGAATATTAAGTTAATGGATATGACTTCTGAATTATACGCATATACAGTTTACTGCCCATCCATGAAATTAAACGTAAAGTACGAGCTGAGCGGGCCACTTCGCTGCAATATAGGGAAATTCTCTCTCTAAGTCTGGCAAATCTAAAATGCTCTTTTCCCAACTGTCATTGCTACATATCATTATTGTAAAGTCTCCAAATAATATGCAGATGAAGCTGTCCTTTTGAGAGCAGGCAGAATGATAGATTTGCCAAGTATAGATTGTGCTAATATGTGTATCCAGTGTGACTTCTGTCAGTTATATTTTAGTACGTTTTTATTATTTGGGTAAGTTTATGGACAACACTTTTGTAACATGGTAAAGCAAAAATAAAATAATTAACCGTCACCTTCAATACTGATGCTTGAAGTTGATCATCTTCGTTGACATTTAACTAAAAAGAGAAAAAAGCAAGGGACCTGAAAATTCCTTATAGTATAAGGTGCTTAGTAACAAACTAAGAGAGCAGGCAGTTAGAAATCAACTTTCTTACGATGTTAATAAGAGTATTGTACACAAACACAGAAAATATCTACGACCTGTTTGCGTACATCGTACCTAGACTCGTTCCTAAAGACGTCAAGATTAACGGGTGTCAACATTCCATACATGTTAAGTATTAATTAAATGTAAACTGGCAACTGTGTGGAAAACATTATTCAGGGAATAATGAATACTTGATTATTTATTTGCTTCATGAAACATAAACTTACACTATTAAAATAATGTATCACATTACATGGACCCTGTCAGGGCATTGCATTTTGGTTAACACAGAAAACAAAACAAAGAGTACTGGTTGCCTATACTTAAAATTATGAATAATTACAAACATAACATAACTAAAACCACGCTAGTCGTTAGTAGTACATGCTGTGCTCATGGCCCGTGTGTAATGAACGCTCAGCTTTACCCCACACATACGGGTTTTGTAAACATTGTCAATGTTTGACAGTTTATGAAAAATGAGCAGCTTCATCCGCGCACATGTTGCGAATTCTCCATTTAGAGGTACAAAGTGACAAATGGCGACAGAAGGTCGATCGGAATGAATTAATAACACTCGTAATTTTCAGTATGATTTTAACTACGAATAGGTATGGCGTTTACTTTCGTTGATTTGTTTGTGATTAGCTTTGTATGTAGCTAAGTCATAAAGGGGACAATTCTTGACTTTTAGTGAAGAAAAATTATCCTACAGTTATTAGGCTGTTATTCTCTTTGTTGTTATTCTCATGAAAATTAGGCACATGTTCCTATGAAAATTAGGCACATGTTCTTATGAAAATTAGGCACATGTTTCTATAAAAATTAGGCGCATATTCCCATAAAAAAATAGGTGTGATGTTATTGTCCTTTTCATTTTATGACGGCAGAGTTGACACACTGTGCATATCTTCTATAATAACTTTTTCAACATCCGTGACAATCGGACGAGCAAAAAGTTAATAGTTTTAGCTTTCAGTAAGTGGTATCGAGCTATTGTTTAAATTATTTATTTATATCGACGAGGAATTACACATTTCTAGTTAATAAAGACCTAAATTAATAACGACAGGCCGTTATATCGCACGCCAGTGAAAGACACGCGGGTAAGAAAGATTCCAGCTCAGTAAGTAATATTTTTTTTCATAACTTGGGGTTGCAACGGAGACGAAGCTTCGAATAAAAAGGCATTTAAATATTTGAATAATTCCGTGGGGGAAATCTCGTGAGAAAATATTTTTATGCCTAATCCGCTGCTGTGTGCGGAAATTTGAACATTTTTTTTTCACGCACTTTTGGAAAACATCTACGGAATTTACATGTTATTAATATTTCTTTTTGTCTAAGAAATGTGATGTTCGCAGTATGAAACGTCAGCTGGCTTTACGTTTTCATTTGTAACAAGTGTTGGATAACTTGATGTTGAATTTTATTTATTAAAAAATCTGTGCCTGTGTTATTTCGTGTTCTCGTTTTATTTCGTTCCCATAGGAATTTCGGGTTATAATATAGCCAGTGTTACTCAGGGCCAATGTAGCATGCATGGGGAAAATCGAATGAATATCATAGAATTTTCGCAATCCGTCTAGTAGTTTTGGAGTTAATTCATACTAAACATAATATGTTTTTATACCTATAGGTATAATATGTGGTATATAATAAACATAGAAATGAATAGGATTAAGATTCATTTAATTGTCTTTGACATAGAAGTTTCTGTTAGTCCTTAATATTTATAGCAATGAATAATCATTGCTTAGAATATCATTGCATATTATAAAATAAGAGTGTGCGTAGCTCTGATAGGGTCTAAAAATATAAGGCTCTGCGTCACACAAATTAACCAGTTGACCAATTTTAAAAATATTATCGCTTACAATTTTACGTAGGATAAAAATACAATTCTATTTTCCAATAGGCCAGTGAGCAGTTAATTGTGCCCTTAAATACGATTTTGACTATTTGTCAAACATTTTAAATGTCGGGTAATGATAGAATTTTCGTAATTTTAGATGATTGATAATTTTACTCAACAACAATTAAATAAATTTCATTAAATATTAAATAAAAATCAACCACCACTAGTCGTCTACGAATTTGTAAAGTTCCTCCCGATTTATCTGGTTTCCCATGATCAAACTCTTATCATGCCCTCTTTTGAAATACCCCCTTTCCAACAAAGATATAATCATCATAATCGGTTCATAAACTACGAAGTTATCCGTGAACAAACATAAAAAAAACATTTACGGTCGCTTTGAAGTCGCTTAAATATAACATACATTCAAAAGGCACAAAACAAAATCCGGTTCGTAAATAAAACACCAATATATGTTAAAATACAATAAAATTATGATGAATATCGTTCTAACTAGTTTATTCAAGTGCAAAATTTTAGTGTAATGTTAATCCAGTTATTATATCAAATGTAAATTGATACAGCTGAATGAATTTACCAATGGAGTTTTAATTAAAATCTCATTATGGTAATAGTAATTTATTTCGGGTGGAATTATTTAGATTTCATGTTATTCGGGAATATTTTTGCATGATTTCGTAAACATTTTGTATACAAAAGACTACAACTGTGTAACTACCTACGTGCTATGTAGAACAACAGTTGAGAAGGTGAATATCAATCATATCCACAACATATCCACTTTTTATTATTTATCAGAAATTGATTGGATATATGAGACTTGAAAAAAATGTTTTTATGCATTTTTCTTTAACTTTTCTTCTACAGGATGGTGCGATTCAACATCTTAAACCAAATTCGAAAGAAATAACACAGAATTACGAAAAATTTATAAGTTGCGGTTTTGATATTCGCTTCCTCGGTTAAGAAGTCTTTGAAGACTTTTGTGTCACACGCCTTGTTCTAATACTATTTCCTTTTTAATCGAATCATATATCATGCATAATATAGAGCAACTCATTTAAAATACAAAAATGTATTATTATTTTTGCCTGTATTAGAGACTTTTCGACCTGGTATGCACTAGCCAAAATATATGATCTACCAGGTCGATTTTACCAAGACCTGGCATATACTGAAAGTCGGGTTGACTACTGCCGCAGAGAACGTGTTAAAAATAAGCCTAAATGTACCTTGAATAAAAAATATCGATAAAGCAATTTAGACAAAAACATTGTAAGCATATAGGGTATAGTGGTACCCATGGAATCCAAGAGAGCTACCAGAAACACTAATTACATTTGTATCACATGCCCGATTAAGGGTTAATAATGGATGGATTTCCGAAAAGGTACGCCTGATTTAATTCAATTATATACCTTAATGAAGCCCCTTGCTATATCAATCTGTTTATTTTCGCTTGAGCAGTGAACTATATACTCTTATTAAAGAATTGTCAACATTGTCTCCTTGACATTAAACCTCTACGTATTTTTTTTTGCCAGTCCATCTATGGATTTCTTCGGTCGGCCAAAAAAGTGGTCTCTCAGTTTCTATGACTCTCCATGTTTCAGTTTTCTTTTTCCTTACCCTACTAAGGTGTCCCACTCCATCAGTGGGACCTTAGTAGGCTGGGGAAGGTGGTTGGGGAGGTCTTTGCATGGGCAAACCACCTTCCACTGCTCACAATCCCCTGTTAGGTTCCTCCAGTCTCTTTTGAACGAGTCAAGGTTGTCTTGCCATCTCCTTCTCGGTCTGCCCCTACGATGCTAGCTTCATTCACTAAAACCTCAATAGAGTACATACTATGACAAAACAAACTGCACCTTAACGTCTATTCATATGAGTTTGAACCTCAGCGTGGTGTTAGATTCTTGACCGACTGTAGGTACATGCGTTTGTAAAGATCGCAAACCAACACATCCCCATTTCGGACTTTCGTCGAGCACGTCGGAGGTTCGCAAAGTTTCCCCGGACTTACGGCCACAATTACGATTCCTCTCTTGCCCCAATCACGGGGCATTGTGGGCCACCAATTGAATTACGCACGTCTCTCTACGGTAACTGAATAACCAATGCTTACCGTTTGCTGCTTATGCCGTTTTTCTTTTTCGTATGTCAATATGGTTTGGGATCGGTTGAATAATATGTGAGAATTTAATATTTTTGAATATCTATTTATGTGAGGAACAGTGTAATAAAATAGAATAAGTTGCGGCTAAATTGAAAAAATACATGTAAAAGTGACATAAAATTTGGCTTATTAGCTTCAATGATACCAAAACAATTAGTTCTTTGCAAAACACCTACTTAGCTGGATCTATATGGACATCATGGCCATTATTAAATTGGCCATCAATAATCATATTATGGACGTGTCATATTCTGTATTTGTCGTAAGGTGATAGGCGATTTGTCTAGACACGTCCATAATATGATTATTTTTTAAAACGAAACGTGCACTGACAATACTCATCTCGCTCGTGACCACGGCACATGTCACTGTGTCGAAACGTCGAGCAAACAATTAAGGTATTTGAATGTTTATCTTTGGTTAATTTCGCGCCGTAATACCTGTTTTGAACTATTATATTGATATAATGTGACATCTAATAAGTAATTACGTTCCAGGTAAGAAAGTTTAGAGATAAGTTCACCTTTTGCAATCTTGCGCCTGTCAATTTTATATTTTCAATGAACAGTATTCAAATTCAATCCTTAAAAACAAACTAACAACATTAAATACAAGGTGTATGTATATTTATCTCCAATGATATTGCTAATTTCTTACATAAAACAATTTGACAACAAAATCACATATGTACATAGCTTTTCATCTATATATATATAAGAAAGTCGTGTTAGTTACTCCACTTACAACTCAAGAACGGCTGAACCGATTTAGGTGAAAATTGTCAGGGAGGTAGTTTAGAGCCAGGAGAAGGACATAGGATATTTTTTATCCCGATCCTGTTGGCCGCGTCGCTATATAGAGTTAGTGTTATAGTTTGTATGAAATACTAAAATTACGCGAATGAAATCGCGGGGCGTCCACTAGTACAAAATGTGTAATGACACAGTGTGGATTAAAAAACAATACCTAACTTTTGTCGTATCGTGTAGGAATATTCCGAGTGGCTTAGTGCGGGTCGCTCGTAAGCTGTTAGATGTAAAACGCTACCCAAATCACGACAACCCACCCTCAGTCATGTCTGTCCGACTGACAACCGAATTACCATAATAATATAAATGTAGGTACATACAATATATAGATTTCTAAAGGGGTACGCCATAGTAGGCGGCTTTATTCTGCGGTAAAATTCTTATATTGTTTTATTTTATTATAACTTGCAGATTTAACTTATAAGAGTAATATTAATTCAATATTATAAACGCGAAAGTTTGGATAAATGCATGGATGTTCGTTATTCTTTCATGCAAAAACTACTGAACGGATTTCAAAACCTTACAATAATATAGCTTACTCATATATCGGACTAACACATGGCTGTATATTTTTCTCCTTATTCTGTTCTATATTATTCTTATTTCTATACCGTCTTTAGTTTAGTTATTATGTGGGATCCAAGTCACAAGGAACCTGAATCCATTGTTTGAGCTCTGGTCTAAGAATGGGCTTTATTTATCCTGAAATTTCCACGAGAACGGGGTGAGCCGGACCGTGGTTACACCGCCGGGATACACCTAGTGACATATAAATAAAGATTCATTTAGTTACCTATAAGAATTTTCTGTGTCCATGTGTACTCGTACGCACCATAAGGTAAATGTACTGAGGTTATCCGCGTATCAAAATGTGAGTGAAATCCAGTAATCTGTGATGTTTGGACGAATGCACCTAATGAAATGTTTGAGTTTTCTCGGTAATTGCCTCTGTCTACCCCTCTTCGGGATTAAAAAGCGTAAATGCGCCTGTACGAGTAGAAGGGTAGAACTTTTATCCATTCGACCATACGATCAACATGTCGATGTTTACAGTACGTTTGTATATTTTTTTTTGCAAGCCCCGTCAGCCTCAGCAATAGTTTTATTTCGCGACGTCAGCTCGCATCTCGATTTCGATTTATATTCCGCATTTTCGATCTCGCAACCGAAACGAATCTGTGATGTAATTAGAAATTCCATTACTTTGGGGTGCGGTGAGTCGAAACTCCATCAGAGGGCGTCAAGTGCGAAAAACACTTCTGATTGAATGCCCATTCAGGAGTTACCCCACCCCGGTATCGGGACGTGACCCGAAATGCCCACTATCCTTTTGACGACAGTGTGCGCACGCCTTTATATGGCTTGCGGTAATTTATACAGCGCGGCTCAAAGTAAACTCATAAGGCGTGAGGCACACTAAAGACACCTTTACCAACCCTCGTCGGTATCGAACCTATTATAATATAAATCGAAAATTCTCCGCTATGAGTGACAGGCTGCAGTCGCGCTGCCAATTAAAAGGGGTGGTGTGAGGGTGGAGCTGTCATCCGTGGCGTGGGTTTACCCGGCACACTACTATTATTATTATTCCAAACTCCGATAACCGGTATAATCCGGTTTTTGTTCGGATATTTTCGCGTTACATCGCCCGCTATTGATTGAAATTCGTATGCACTGATTGATTTTAATTTGATCCATTTCGTTGGATGGTTTTTGACGAGTGGGTTTTAATAAAGCGACTGTCGGGCGCACGCGTTCCGCTGAGTGATTGTTTCTGGATGGAGAGTAACCGCCATTTTGGAAAATAAAAAATGTGTTCTTTATTCGAAAGCGCAAGACAGAGTCTCTTGGAACAAATGACACCCGTTCTCTGCACTCTAATATCGAAGGGGATTGCATATAAGACGAATGACTCGGTATTTTTCTTCCTTCTCAAGTTAAATAAGAGACCGAGCGTACAGGTAATACAAATAAATGTTGCCAAATACATCGCTTAAGTAAAAGGTTTTGATTTTTTTTTGCGTATTCTAAACATAAGAAAAATGTAATAAATCTAATAAATAAAATTTCCATATCACAATCTTAGTTACCTCCTCCGAATCGGATTTACCGATTGTTACCAAATTTTATATGCGTATTCAGTAGGTCTGAGAATCGGCTACTATCTATTTTTTATGCATCTACCAGTTGTATTTCTCCTATTACACGGGGTACAAGGGCAACTTATTATGGCAAAACAAATGTTTTCCGGGACACCTAGTACTTTATAAAGGCAAGTAATATCCATAGTGTCGTAAGTAAATTGACCAACATAATTCCTAAGGTGATGGACAAAGTAAAGATATCGGTCCGCAGAGGCCAGTACGTATTTATACATTCTCTAGATATATTTTAAGTCACCTTTACGCACGTGTAGACCTGGAATAGCTTAATATTTACATACACAAGTATTTTCGCCATTCTATGTAGGTATTTATATTCCTAAATTCCTACCCCCAATATGCTTCAGTGGCGTTTAAAAATACTCCTAAATAGAGTATAGGTACCTTCTGAAACATTTTATGGTATGGAGAACATAAGTAAGAGTAAAATGTGTACTTACTATATTTTATCACAAACACTAGCAAGAATGGAATTATCTCGAACATCTCTAAATAGAAATAACGTATGTAACCACCATTCACGATGACGGTTGAACAAATAATTTTAAGGCATCCATCCGAGAATCAATACATCTCCGGTCTGATACCACCTAAATCCCTTGAGCCCGTACAAATTTAAAACCACCTTCTTTAAGCTCTGACTGCAAGCCAGCTCATTTCCGGTGACCCTTAATATTACTTTAACTTACTCCAATCTCGGGCTCCCCCCTCCCGCCTTCTGGGGCTTCCTCCCTGATGGCAAAGCTTTAATACGAGCTAGCGAATGGATATGAACATCGCTTTTCTTATCTCTGTCGAGGGCGTAATATTAATTATATCCCGGGATTTCAGAGAAGTCTTTCAGTCTTGCCATGAGTTAAGTATAGGAGAGGATGGTGCTGAACCATTCACGATGACACATTTTTCACCTAACTTCGTGAGGCAGAGACTACTTACCTTCATTTCGCGTCATCCACTTTTGTATTTTAACGCGCTGGCCCAGAATACTTTGTTTACCAATATACATTATCAATACTCTTTCTTGGCTATTATGTGCATTTGCGTATAAACCTTCCTTCTTATAATACCTTTTAAATAAAACTGTATTCGTTGCGTAGTTTTATATATCTAGGCATACATAGGGACTTTGTTTTATACTATGTATTTCGTTCGAGCTCAAAGGTTTCGAGTACTTTTTAGCTATGTGTGAAGATGGTGTGTTACGATGTGTTTGTGGCCACAGGAAAATATGTAGAAGATATCATCATAGGTGGATAAGAATGAGTATTTTAAAAAAACCTGTATTCTTATTCTTGCTCTTTCGAGCTTGGGCGGAGTTGACGCGATTCCAGTTTTTCAAACAGGTGAGCATATTATCGCCGTTCGACTACAATATTTTAGAGTTTGCTCTCGTTTTCGAGTCTTGTCCGTCCGAGGCGCGAAAATCGTCTTATGTAAAATTACCCTTTATTTAGCCCTAGTAAAATAAAGAAGTGAGTCATACAGAAGTGTTTTTCATTCTACTCGTATGTCATAGATATTTATGCATTGTCATTCCGCAGTAGTAATACTCCACCTAGACTGTGCGATGAGATTAATACTGGTACGCGGAAGATTGCAGATAGACACGGTTTAGTGACGTCATGTTATTACAGACTGCGTACTGTCTTTCTCTTTGAGATTTATTTTTTTTAATTCGGCAGAACATCAAGAATATATCCTAGAGGTTTGGCCAGACGGAAATGTTCCTTGAAATTTCACACCTGCTAAGACCTTTGGAACACGTCTTTCGCAGTTACAAGATCAAGCGGTCTCATGTCTCATGTCCAATAAGGTGTTTCAACCAATATTAGCTAATTACTATTGATGGGACATTATCGAAATACAAACTTAAACAAAGCAACCAAAACAAGTTAGAAAAAGAGAAAGGAAAGATGCAGGAATGGTGAGGTATCACATTGAATGTTCAGTACTCCAAAGATACTTACTACTAACTATAATTCGCTGTGCAGTCGCAGCCTAAAGCAGTCCATCCTGACTGCAGTTCGTGTGTTAGACCTCTTACATTTGGGAGAGCACTTCGAGAGAGTGCGGAAGAACTGACGTAACGAAGATTTCGTATTTTTTTTTTCATTTCAACCGTATGCTTTTTTAGATTTTTCGCAGATAACTCTGTAGTTTTGTTTTAGTTTGCATGAAAGGAGCA
>SJJU01008438.1:0-14395 GCA_012932125.1 Conopomorpha cramerella | reverse complement strand
GTATATGCCTATGCCATTTCCATAATATAACAAAAAAAATCTCCTGGATCTGCGACGCGAAACCCCATGTCGATATGAGGCGTAAAATTATGGCGTATTTCTTACAGAATACGGCGTAAATGCAACCTAATTAATATTTGATATGAGTGGATAATAAGTTTTAAGTATAAACGATTTATTTTTTTATTCATAATTCATTACGAACATTTTCGTGGACATTCCAAATTTTATTGCTATAACGTCGAGATGTGTTCCCAAAAGTCTTAAAAACTTTGTAATACAAAGCTCGTGGTAGGTTCACATCAGTGATTCGTCCAGTTGAATTTTAAAAGTTGCAACGGTCTAAAGAAATTCCGTCTTGTTCAAAAACTTGTTCGTGTTCTCTGTTGTTTTCCTTGCTGGTGTCGTACGTGAAGAGAATGCTAGTTCCTTCAACCAATTTACGGCTTAGGTGATCTTCTTTTGTCGTGGGAAAATCCCTTTTGGATACCCCACTGCTGGTGACAACGGTTGGGTCATGTGGGACTCGCACCCACTAAAACCCCACGGTGACCACCCGCGCGGTTTTCCACGGCTCCCGGAACGATCTGAGCCATTACATTCAAGGATGGTCCCAGCTGCGTCCGTCAGCTCTCGATATAATGACGGCGGTACTAGAGTCACCCTGGTACCGTCATCGCCACTTGGGGCCGTATTTTAAGCGCGCTCGAGCCTCAGCCTTGGGTAAGGGATATTTAGTGAACAAAAGGGATTATTTGGCTTTGGCCTAACCGTGTATCACCAATTATTGTATCTTTTCTATCTTTAGAATCAAAATGCATTCTAAAATGAATTCTATTTGGTAGTGATAAAGTTTTAACATCTGTAAACAAATGTTTAATGAAAACATACCTTCTTATTAAGTTGTTTGGTACGTTACCAAACAAGGTAGACGTTTAATTACCACCGATCAATAAACTACTGCAACTGGAGGTGTTTTAGAGGTATCCCAATTGTGACACAAGTAACTGTCGCATCTTTGAACTTCCTGTTTACCTAATAGTGGTGGAACAATGCTTTAAATTACCTTAAGAAAATTAAAGTTTTATGTTCATAAGCAACAGTTAGAGAAACATTCTCAAATTATTTTAAGTATCGATAGAGTACTCATTGGTAGTAGTTCGAACGACAACACTAATCAGATGGAATAAACAGAAAAGGATTGTAAATGAATGTCTGCGTTTTATGAAATGCTTTACTCCGCCGCAGTAAAAAATACCTTTTAACGCAAAGCAAAAGGTCGAGCGCGGAAATCAGTTCACAAGTTCAAACTAAACCCAAATACATTCAGCTGAAACCACTCTCTCTCATGATAAATGAAAGATCCACCACTTTTCAGCGAAAATAAAAAAAAAACTCCCGTGTAAGCAAACCACTTACATTATAAAAAAAACACCATGTACAAAAAAAGGAGCACACGCCGATTTGAACCTTATTCTATTTAATCGCAAGTGAGATATTGACGTGGGTAAACGAAGCCTTTCTGTAGTGAAATTATTTATGATACGAGATTCTTGTGTAAAAACCTACTTTGGTAGGAATTTCAGGCAGATGGGTCTGAAGGTTTTTTTCCCGACAGCTGTTGAATGTATGAATAGGGTTATTACGCCGGGGAATCTAATGTTAAAGACCTAAACCGTCATTTTACGGTTGAGATGAAATATATCACATGGATAGATGTAGTGACACAAATAGAAAGTATTTTCAGTTTTTCTACACCTTACCTTGGGCTACATTATTGGAGTATTAGTAGGGTCACTATTTAACCGACTTCAAAAAGGAGGAGGTTCTCAATTCTTCGCATTATCTTTTATGTTATTTACCTCAAAACCTTTGACTCGAATGTGATCCTGATGTCAAACGACAACGATTTAAATTAGTTCAATAGTTTTTGGTGCCTACGTGGTTCAGACAAACAATCTATACTTTTCTCTACATATATCCTACTAATACCTATTATAAATGTAAAAGAAACCAGGATGGGTGAATGTTTGTTCTCTCTCACCCTTCCACGGTAAAATGATTGAACGAATTTTAGTGTAACTTTACAATTATATAGCTGACCCGGCAAACGTTGTTTCATACATCACTATCTGTGTTTCTCTGCTATCATATGAGATGTATTATACCTATATATAAACCTTCATAAATCACTCTATCTAATGAAGAATACTGCATTAAAGTTTTCATTCGACTCTTGTCAATTGATACATTGATAGGATATAAACTATAATTTGTGCTGAAATTTTCTCGGGAACTGAATACTATAACAGTAACACTTCCGGAATACAACTTGTAAGACAAAAATATTTTTTTACATTTTTTTTACTTAACTCTTTTATATACTCTCACAAAAAAAATGAGTGCCCATGAAAGTGTTACATATCGATGAATCTTAGCACATTTACACGATGCGTTTGTAGTGTCTGTGAATTAACAAATGGCGTGAAGTATCACAGCCTACAAATATAGAGTGATTATTTTCATCTTCCGATGTCAGCCACGACATGGCAAACAAGACTGTAACTAAACCTTATGGTTTAGGGACACTCATAAAAACATGCTGTACTAGTGAAATTGCATTAGTGGGAGTACTGTGAAAGTGCCAGCTCTTATTAATCAATCTGTAAGCGATACTATTCTCATTCTCTCTACAAAAATGTGTTAATTTACAATTTTATAATTTCACACGTTACTGAGAATACAACAACAGAAAAAAGAACACATGGGAATGTGTTTTCCATTACACCTATATACAGATTAATTTTTTCCCATATCCGTATGTAATAAAATTCAGTGTTGTTAGATATCCAACACAATCCGACCTCAGCCCTCCCCGTGTCTCGGCCAAGCATCGATCCCTGTCCCGTGGGAATAGAACGCGGCTTTACCCGACACTAGGTAGCACAACAGCCGCCGGCGGGGATCTTGCGTGCAGACACCATCCGCATAGTGAAATACAAAAAAAAACATAGATATAAATACAAGATGAATGTGCCCACCCTCTTTGTCAACTTCAATTTTTAGACAAATCCTAAGGATAAAAACTAAAAACTCTGACTAAATAGGTCTGAAGGAGATTCTACCAAAGTTAGAAAATTATTTACATTCAAAAATATTTTTTTGTAAAATACAAAACTACGCAATGCCTTTTTCCTGTTCTTTTCTCGTCTCTTTCTTCTAAACTATCGACGAACGAAACATACAAATTATTTCATCATTATTTTTAGACCTATCTCGAGCCCACGACCTCTCTATCACAAGTCATGTAGCTGACCACTAGACCAAATAACTGAACGTGTACCAAATAGAACTTTCTTCAGAGCACACATGTTTTTGTTTGCTAGACTGAATATAAGTTGTAAAGCAATGAACATTCAATTGTATTATTTTCCAGCATTGTTTATCAAAATACAAAGAAATAGTGTTTATGCAGAACCAGTAAGTATCTACTTAATACTTCAAAGGCGTTTTTTTTCTCCCCTGAATCGCTTTATTTCCTTGTGGAGGTCTTCAAGCAGATATTTTTTCTTCAGTGTCAATAAAAAGCTTCATGAACTTCAGCGTAATGTACAGAAGTGCTATCGAGGGAAATGAATAAAACAAAAAACCGAGAGAAATCTCGAGTACTACTGTGGAAAATGTTTTTTCTCTGTGGAACAAACTGATTTATGTGAATTCGCCAGCGCTTATTACAAAATATTATGTTTACTTTCCTTTTGAATTCAAAATAATATTTCAGAAAGATAAAAAAATCTTTACTAGATGATTACCCATCCTAGGAATTACTAGACCAGTGGGGATAATACAGTAATAAAACGTCCATTCGTCTCGTGTCGATCCATTATTTTCGGCAACGTTCACCAATCGAATCTTGCAGTGTTGTGCCGTGATTGGTCTAATGCCATTAAAACAAATGAATCGAACACTCGTTTCGTGTTAGCTCCACTGATCTGCGGCTATAAACGCGGTCTACCTCTCCCATTCCCGTCCCGTCTTAATGCATGCGGCTGACGGAACATGCAATAAATTAATGCTAAAGAAACGTAATACGGAAGGAAATATCAACGTTTTCTTAGTAACTGAAATGAACCCGAATCTCGAAAACATGCAGCCGAAACACGTGAACTAAAATAAGTAACACCTTTACCGTTGCTATTAGCACCTTATTTAATGAGCAATAGAGATGAAATTAGTGAAATTTACACGTATAATTGAGGTAAAAACCCGTAGCCAGTATATCAGGGGTATTATTTCGCGAGGTGAGACATAAATTACATACGCGTAGCGCCCTCTAGTTGAAACGCGCGTAGATAAGACAAGAGAATTTACAACTTGGCCTCCTATGTATTCACGTTCTGTAGTTAGCTCTTTACGAAAGATCTCCCGTTGTATGGGTGAATATATACTCAGTAGACTAGTAGTATACTTATACATAAATATAATGGTGTATTTTTTAGTCTTTAGTTGTGTACTCAATAGGTCTACAGTAATAAGTCTTTGGCCAAACAGGATATTTCCAAATCACTCTATATATTGTCTTATATTTTGCGATGATTTACCTCACGGACATTGTATAGTTATTATTATTAGTATTAGTCCTCTCTGGATCTGCTTACCAAAGGGAAAAATAATAGGCCATCCGCAAGGTGGACTGATGATATGCGCAAGATGGCTGGCAGAAGCTGGATGCGAGAAGTCGAAAATAAATCATAGTGGCGTGCAGTTTGAGAGCCCTATGTCCAGCATTGGACGAACAAGTGTTGATGGTGATAATGAGGCATTCGATTATTTTGAACCAATTTCAGGACAATGAAACTGGCAAATGATATTCCGTAGTTGCAGCCTTATAGCCTACTACGGTCGTAGCCGACTACGCTGCGTAGCACGTAGATAGGGCTAGGGCGAATTATTTCAACTTTTAATACTTTTCACGATTTTATAGTTCTTTTTTATTTGTAACCAACATTTATACATCCGAGTGAATGAACTATAGTAATTTATAACAGCTGTTCTTTTAAAATGTATATATTTTATTTTATTTTTATTTTATACCATAAGCACTTATTTCTCAAATAAATAAATGCAAATCGTGAATAAATAAATAAAAGTACATCGTAAGAAGCGTATCTGATGTCTTAAGCTGCTGAAATAGGAGCAAAAAATATTCTGTCTGTGTTCAGTCAGTCGTCGTCGATATCTCTACCGAAGTGTTCCGGCCATTTGAACAACTTCAGGACTGAAATGGTTACTTCAATGAGTTCGTTATTTACGTAAACTCGCATAATATATAGTTATTACTTTATGAAAAAACTTTTCTAGTCCTCAGTATAATTTACCAACAACTATCTGACCCGACAAAGGTTTGTTTTGCCAGTATACATTATCAATAGTCATTATCTATATAAATGTGTTATATTATATCAACCTTCACCAAGTATCACTCCATCTGAAAACCACATCAAAGTCCATTGCGTAGTTTTAAACATTTAAGCATACATAGAGACAGACGGCTATTAGCGACTTTGTTTTATACTATGTAATGACGTAGTATATAATTGTAAAAAAAATAATACATACTGCGTATTTTTGGTCGGGGTCCTTTTTCACCTTGCAGTCAGTAATTTTTTATAAATTTTCATTTTCCTGAAATTTACTGAGATACAATTTGGCATAAAAAGCTCCATATTCTATAAGTAGGTGAACTGCGGGCATTTGTAAATCAAGGACTTAGATTGCGATTTAATAGGTACCATCCTTAAACGATCGAATTTCCTGCTTTCTTGCCAGTCCGGTGACAGGAAATCAGGAAATTACAGTCTTTATTCAATGATAAAGTCCTTGACATGTGATAAATAGCCTTGGATTTTTTATATAATTTGATGACGATGACAATGAAGGTATGATTGACTTAATTTATCTTCATTACATAGTATAAAACAAAGTTGCCTCCCGCTGTCTGTCCCTATGTATGCTTAGATCTTTAAAGGCATGCAACGGATTTTGGTACGGTTTTCATTAGTAGATAGAGTGATTCTTGAGGAAGGTTTATATGTATAATACATGCATATAATAGCAGAGAAACACTGTTAATAATTTATTTTCGCAAGACAACGTTTGCCGGGTCAGCTAGTTTGGAAATAATAATAAATTTTCCAAAACCCACAAATGTGCATTTTAAGATTCTGTAAAATATGTAAACTGGTAATTTTGTGTAAAGTAATAGTATTTGATCAATAGTGATGGTGACAGCGAATAGAATACATGTGTCACCATCACAGGTCAACGTTTCCCGTCATGGGGGTCGTAAGAGGAGACGAAGGGAACTCTCCAGAGGACGGGAAGCAGTGCTCTCTGTGAGTTACACCACAACACCAACGCTAAACCGCCTGCGAGCGTGGCGATTATTGGCATTTCCCCCCAAAATCATCATAGAAAACGTTGGGGGAGGCCCTCGTCCAGCAGTGGACGTCATATGGCTGATGATGATGAAGTAGTGGTTTTACAAAATAAGAACTCAGAGAATAATAATATATCAACCAAATACCGTCAAACTTCGTCAAAACACGAATTTAAAAGTACTTCAAAATTGAACCAACAATATAGCTTTGTGGTTTCTCATTCATCAAAACATTGCAACATTTTGATGAACTTCGACATTTCAATGGACAATGAACCTTAAGGTATACATAATACTGGCTTATTTTACTTGTGTTTGTTATGTCATTGTAAATCCGCTTTTGTTTGTTTTAAAATTGCTACTCAGTATCGATTATTGTTTTCGGATAGATTGTCATCGACGAGTACGAATTGTACATCGGAGTACTCGATTCTTATTTTTTTTACTGTTGTTGTGTTCTCAGACTGTTTTATTGTTCGTGAGCTTGTGTGCGACTGTTATTACTGTATGTGTGTGTGTGTGCGTGTGTGTTGTTCGTTTTATTGGGAAGTCTGTGAATATCCATACTTGGAAATGATTGTTATTGAAGTCTATTTACATACATGGATTTACGGTCTTCTGTCGCGTTTGGTAACGTTACATATTTATCTAAATAAGCAGATAAAACGATGTCTCTTTAAAATATCCCTACTATATGCCCTTTAGTGGTGTTTATTCGTTACTGTTCGCTCACCAATTAATAGGTACATAAAACATAGTTCAATTGCTACACGGCGCGGCGACGAGCATATTACACATACCCACTGCTCTACAAAAATAATTTTAAGTAAAAAGAAAAATGTTCCTTAGAGAAATTCAATGAGAAGGTACCGCGTCACGAGAGCGTTGCGGTACATATTATCTAACTGTGACTGTACGCCGGTTTAGACACGGACGCACTGAAGTGGCCCTTATATTGGAAGTGTTACGTTCAAATGTAGTTTGACCCGTTGAGGGTACTTGAGCGCATGCGTCGAGCGACCCCCAAATCCTGTCGGACATTTTGATGGATCACCCTTAATGACAAGTGCTACTGAAGGGGAGACTAGTGGTGGGAAACAACACCTGTCGATCATGTTCGAGTACCTAAAAGTTTTTAATGGCCACTGTAGTGTTGATGGTTGTGCTCGCAGTTTAATAAACTATAATCTTTGTCATTGTATAATTATAACATCAAAATGTATGTACTTATAGATAATTAAGATGAAAATGTTGTTATTACTATAAAGAAAGAAGGAAACATGAAATATAATTTCTCCCCATGAATTCATATGTAAAGATATCGAATACAAAATACTCTTTAATCAATATGATAATCAAAACGTGTCCGACGTGTGTAACGAGTCATCGGACTCTATCTAGCTTTTGCAAACTTTTCATAAAAGCACCAATTATTCAAAACAAATTCACAAGTTGTTAAAAAACTGACTTTTCCTTCACGCCTGCCCCATGCTACCTGTACTACATATGACAAGAAACAAACAAGTACAACATCGATATCGATATCTATCGCAAAGTTACCCCCCTCACTAGCTCTCGATTTCGCCGTCGCAGCATATGGGCGCTCGCTACAGAGACTCTCTCACTTAGTGATGCGATTGAGCAATATTCGTCGAGAGATGTGCGTTAGACGGATTGTCTGTACCTACATACTGTGCCCATTTCTATGCCAAGATAGGGGACATTGTATAATTTCTATTGTTGGGATTATTTAATAAAGTCACAGATGACGAAATCCTACTATTCATATTATTATAAATGCAAAAGTTTGTGTGGATCTTTGAATATTTGTTACTCTTTCACGGAAATGCTACAATAAAACTTCACGACAATATAGATTTATACATCTTAATAATACAGAGATTATATTTTATACCGAATTTCTCACGGGAATAGGATGGACTGCAGGTAACACCGCCGGAGTATGTCTAGTCTATATAATATGTACATATATAACACTCAAAGTCTTGATTGATTCATTTATCACTGACTAATTCCCAGCCCAAACCCTAGAAAGCTGAAATTTTGCACTGGGGTTCTTTATATGATGTTTACGTGAGATAAGCGCGAATTTTTCAAATCGAAGAATAGAAGTTTATATGAGAAAAACGTTAATTTTGAAGTTATGGTTTCAAAACTTGGTGGTAGAATTTTTTAATATAAATTAATACTGAAACTGCGCGAAATAAATCGCGGATAGTCTAGAATAATGAACAAGCTCCAACAATATTGCAATTTAACTTTTAAACAACATAATTTAATCAACGGTCTTATGAACATAGGTGAATAACTTATTGTGTTACATTATATTACTGGGGACACTAGAGGAAGCATCAATATTAAGTACCTCCACCGTGTGGGTCTCACTATTGCCCAGCATTGACATAAGGGATGATGAATGGGATTAAATTCAGATTTCCATTTAATATCATCTAGAGATGATTATCTCTCTCAAAAAAATAATTCTTCCCTGTTGAAAATCCGGGGCAATCCCACCCTCTCTCCTACCACCGTGACTCTGTTACAGCCAGGATCGGTAGCGGCATCTAGAATAGATCAGAGCTCAATCAGTGACGACAGGGTTAGGTCCCCGGGGGGGCTAGCCTTCTGTCTTGGATCCGACAAAATAAATTAAATACGGTAAAATAAAATATATGTATTTGCATTCCAATGAATACATATGATTTTCCACTTCCCTATCCAAAATAGTAGGACACAATATTACAAACGATACACAAATTACTACTTTAGTAATACCCTATCAATATTTATGTTCATTGATAATATTCAAAACACATCCTACATTTTCACTCAAATTCTGTTTTCACGTAGCGAGCATGTTGTGTACCTACACAAATCAATAAGAATGTACATTAGGCCCGTAAAATATTGATATAACTACCCCGTCCAGTCACGTTACAAGAACTATTAAACATAATTATCCCGGACATGAAAGACAAAATATACCTATCCAGTCGGTGAGGTACAATTCGTAAACTACTAAAGTTTCAGTACACAGATACTATATCGCACAGTTAGAACAAAAGTGACACAAAACAAAATGTGACATGAATTTGAACCTTAACATAATAGATACAAAACTTAAATTACAAAATCAGCATATTACGTATTGGGCCCTTTTTGTTCTAACTATGCGATATGTATTAGAAAGTCAATGTTTTCACGTATATTATTGCTCATCATCATCATCATCATCATCAGCCCATACTTGTCCACTGCTGGACATAGGCCTCTCCAATTGCACGCCACTGTGATCTGTTTTCGGCTTCTCGCATTCAGCTTCTGCCAGCCATCTTACGTATATCATCAGTCCACCTTGCCTGATTATTGCTCAACTAATACATAATTCAAAGTGATTATATGTTAAATGCACTTCGTAAACTTAGTCAACTATTATGATAAGAAACGCTTGTTCACAGTGATAAAAAAAAATAGATATATTACAAAAATGTAAAGATCATTTTAACAATACAGAATTTAATAAAATGTTAAAAATTGCCCAAAATTATTCAACCTACACAAAATGGTGGCGCCTCATGATTGCTTGATGTATACAAAACTTTGGTTACTTAACACTTTCGTGGACTCAACTTAAGACAATAGAAGATTAATTGTTATCAGGTCGACGGACGGGATGTCTCCCCGATAGAGATAATTACCGTTTGGATGGATATCGTAATTATCGCAGGGATAACAAAATTGTTTTCAGGACCAGTTACAAAATATAAATATCACCTGCAAAACCTTATCAATATTAGTTCAATATATAGATTCCTGACAGAAAAAAGTATTGCCCCAATTCATAGGAATTTTATAAAATTCATCGTTGTACGAATTTCGATCGAATTGTTCTTTTATCTATGATAAAACGTGTTCTTGCTGTCTGTCTGACAAATTCATTTCTTTACTGCTAGAAAGATTTGTAGTTAGGTTACCTTGTGGTTTGGATAAGCCGCCATTTGTTTTGATCTTCGTTGTGTTATAAGTACTTTTTTATTAGTTCCAGAATTTTGTGTAGGTAGATGGTTTTATATCAATAGGTACGTATTTAATTCCTCCATATTTTTCGCCGCTAATGCTAAAAGTATGCAGGTGAAATCGAATCGAAGATATACACTAGCTGAAACAAACACTAATTTGAAACACATTACAATATGGGTTGTTACCGCGTGTTTCTAACAAACACAAAATGTTACTATAATGGATAGCGTCACGAAACAATCGCTTCTGCTATAGAAATTTAAATGTACCGACATCAAGTAAAGTGCATTTGGTAATTTTATGTGATTATCAGGGGAGATCTTGATGTAAAATGATCGATTCAATCGAAATAGATAAGTTGGTACTATGTATGATGAGTTTTGGTACTGAGCATATCGGGGACAATATCTCTCTCTCTCTTTTAATTGGTGTATTGAGTTATGTGTAAAACTAAATATGTCAGCAGAAGAAACATGAAAGCTGTGGACACGCATTTAAATACCTACAATAATTTTAATACTTTTAGTTTAACGTAAGTTTTAAGCATCTTATGATTATTATTTGACTTATATTTAAAACATCAAAAATGTCAAAAGAATATTATTTTACCGAAGTTCATAAATAGCTTTACGCTGAGAATAGTTGTAAATTAAATAATAAATACCTAGTACTTGTTGAGAAGTTATGTAAAGCTTGGTTAAGTTTCAAACATTCAATTACTTAACTCAGTAGCTTTTCAAGTTACACTAGATACGAGGCGGTGTAAATAGGCCTTGTTTGTAACTTGAAGGCAGTAAGTTTTTGTATGGTGAACATACTTATTTTAACGCGGGATTTAATTTAAAGAAATTACTTAATGTTTTGTTCTAAACGCGGTGATTTCAAACGAAAAATGCTTAAGTGTAAAATGAAAACTTATTTAGCTAGTACGTAGCTTTTTGCCTCTATTATATGATAGAAAACATATTTAGTTTTTTTTATATACTCGTACTGATGTTTACTGAATACGAACATTTTACGGGTGAAGTACATCCGAATAAACATGTTTGAGATCGTTGAATCACGAGGCGACACGCCGAGCTACTACATCTGGTAAGTTTAAACATCATAATAATGAAAAATATTTTTTTTTTTCATAGTGTTTTTACATAGTTTTTAGACTCCCAAGTTAAGTTTTAATTAAACTGTTTTAGGGGTATATTAGCGTGTATAATAATCCCGGGACCATACATACACTGCCACTTGACTCTAATACTACTATTATATACGGATACACAAAGCAAACACATGCTTTCATAATTAAATCCTCTAGTAAGCTTTATGTAATTTCATATGGACGGGAAAGTCCAAATACAAATACACACTGTTTATTGAGTTCTAAGTGTACAGTTAAGTACTTACTATACATATACGTTTAGTTACAACGTAGAAGTCATTTTCTGACATTGCAATGTGTATATTACTAAGGTAGTTAGTAATATGAGATCCTAGAAAATATTCTATGTAGGCAACATAATATAGCCTAAGGTATATAACAGCCTAGGGTAATATAGGTAACATTGCGGGGGGCACCTAGTAGGTATCTTATTAATTGTAAGGGGGTAAATTTCTCCAAATATTCTGTAGATAATGTCCAGCAGTGGACAAGTATGGGCTGATGATGATGATGATGATGTTTCTGTAGATTCCACTAAGGATTATTGTGTAATTAATAGTTATATTTTAAAAACCATACGTGTCTTTGCCCTTCGTTAACGTTGAACACTGCAACAGCAATATTCAACCAAAATCAATTGAGATCAATTAACACCAATAAATGTCAATATTAATTGTGAACATTCCTATTTCAATTAAGGATATGCACTGAAGTACCCTCAATTGATTATTATTAAGTAATTAATATTGAATTAAGTCAAATTGTGTAATTATATTAGAAATTGGGGCGTCGTTTACCTTTATAGTTTAAAACAGTTTAAAACATTTTCCCAGTATTTGCATCCAAACTTACTTTATTATTTTTTGTTGACGACGGGAAGTCTTCATGGACACCCCACCGCTGTGGAGACGGCGATGGGGTAGTGCCACACTTCGCAACTGATTAAAACCCCCCGACGGCCTTTTTCCGATTCTTCAGGCCTCACAGAACGACGGAGCGACCAGCTCCTGGGGACCAACTCAGGATGGACGGTGATTGGTCCACTCAAGTAGGCACCTCCTTTACAATGGATACCGGACCATGTGGCACCGTCGACCATCGCGGGACCATTTGTGCAGGTGTCGGGATCTCCACTCCGACATCTACGGCTCCGATGACACCTCTTAGGAGACCTCATACGCAGGACAGGGGTTTCCGTAGTCCCATTCTAAAGGCCCGGAACTACAGGGCGAAACCAACTCTTACGTGAGTAGTAATCACACCAACAATAGGTATTCAGCTCTTCAAAAGTCGACTATGAAGTGATGGACAGCGCGTTCTTTTGTATTCACACCTTTATTGTACACACAGTAATAATAGTTCCAGAAAAATTACAGTTTGTATATCCGTAATCCCATCTATCAATCTCTGTCGTTTAGTAAACCACCAAGAGAAATAAAAGCTTAAAACAACAGGCTTTTCAGTACGCTTATTTGAAATGCTAATGAACCTGTAAGTACCTACCTTCAGTGTATTATTGAACACCTACCGCAGTCTAGTTCCACCGCAAAAGAGCAACCGATGACCGATAGATACGCCCTCTGTCGGAACTAATCCGAGGCCCCGTAATCTCGCGCGGTATTCCGAATCAGACGTTTGTAAGTACTTTCATCTGGTGTGCGGCGTGTGCATTCGGCACGTATTCATAGACGATACTTATTATTAGGGTATTTCAGTGTTTTAATCTTTACTAAAAGTACGTAATTACGTAAGTACCGGCTTTTGGTGTGCCGGAGGCATTATTGTTATCTATTATTTAAGAATGTAATGTTATAATTTTGTTGCCACACCCTAACAGGGTTTGTTCTTAGATTTAATAGTTACGCAATAAATAAAATACTGAAATACTAATACAGTAGCATAATCATGGAAGTTTTTTTTATCACTATGAACAAGCGTTCGACTACCGTCCTGCCTATTAAGCAGCGATGTAGTCTACAATGGAGCACACTTGTTCATTAGGAAGTAAACCACTGAATTAATGTTTATTATAGAATAGAAATAGAAAAAGTTTATTTCGTTAACTTAAAATTAACACATCATGTTGGAAGCCTCCTAGTAAGCGTTAAGCCTGTATCAGGTTACTTCGCTTTATTGAGACTTTAAAAGCTTATACGTGAATGTTTGTTAATTTTTTATGAATAAAACGATTGATTTTTTTATAATTAAACTTTACAAGCTTATACATCAGATAGATACGTTAGTTCTGTAATTCCCACGGGAACGGAATAAACAGGATTCGCGGTGAATATAATTGCATAGCGGGGTACAGAAAAGGGCTTAAGAAAACTCTGTAAACGGTATGTTACTACAGTTTAGGTAAAATATTAACAACATCCTTCATACAAAATGTATGAATGAAAAATAACAGCAACAAGTAAAAACACACATTAAAATTTGCTGTGTTTCCTATTTATAATGTAAACAATTTCTTATTTTTTGAGTACCGTTTTTTATAACCACGTTTCATTATTTTAATATGTCTGGTATTTTCGTGATATTTCAAGTTTTTTGTAACAAACATTCAAAATACAAACCTTTACTATTTATAAATATTAATAAAATAGAAAAACAAATCCTTGCTACACTAACAGTAGGTATCTACTATGAATACAGACATTCCGCGTGTAATCCCTAACACGTGGTTGCAGCTTAACACATCTCAACACTTCCATCTCTCTCGTCGCTGAACTCTAGAAAAGGATAGAGCGCGTCCTGCT
>SJJU01008436.1:0-21105 GCA_012932125.1 Conopomorpha cramerella | reverse complement strand
TCTTTGTTTTGAGAACACTGTTGGAATTAATAGGAACGATTCTGAAAGAATTACGTCACCATTCGATTTTTAATATTGATGCAAATACTTTCTAGTCATAAATGTAACTGTAATTAATAAATTTGTACAAAAGTGTTTTTTTTAAACAGTCTTGCATAAAATCGACCTATTCTCGTAAAAAAGCACTATCAGCTGATCGAGTTTGTATATATAGGTTGATTTTTTTAAGTTCCGGTGCATCACACCTGCTGAAGGAAATCAGTAAGGTCTAAAGTGTCGCGGAACAAACGATAGGACATGAATTATTATAATAAAACAACAAATTGACCTAATTCATGGTATTTTCTTGTTAGATTGAACAAGTAGTCTTCAGCTTATAAGGGTATTTACAGATCTCACGTGATTATTATGAGTAGGCTAATTAATGTGTGGCAGAGACAACAAAGCTATACCACAAGCATATTTAGCTACTCGGTAAACACTGGATATACTTAAGTAAGGAAACAAAAAGTGACAAAATACACGTGTAAGCAATTTCGCCCATAACTTCAAACGAGTCTGGATCGCACATTTACCAAGAACTCGAATGATTTCGCTCAGTTATAAATTGCATCAGATTGGGTAGAGCAGCAGACTTGACAAACAAGTCTGATGTAGGCTCATATCTCTTCACAGCGCGTTTAATATTAAACTAACTGCTACATATAAACGCTATACTAAACCCAGCTCATCATTATCTGGTTTCGACGAGACCTATATCGTGTACCCCATGTCTCTAATTAGACTAGATATGAAACGATTAGGTTTCAAAGTAATAACACTTAGTCGAATAATCTATCTAGATCTTAATATAGGTTCAATTTGCATGACCTAAACAAGTAAACAGGTTCCATGATGTAAAAGCTCATTTTAGTGTTGTATATTATACATTACTGAAGTAATATACGGAGTACTGGAAATTAATATGTTAGGTAGTTGGAATTTTTATGGCTGTTTTTGTGTCATAATAGTTTACATGAGTCTGGAATCTCACTAAGGGTGCAATTCTAGTCAGATTGGTAGTACATTTTTCACATTAATTTGATATAACTAGCTCGCTCTTATATGTATACTGTGATAGAGAGACATATATACACGCCATATAACTAAATATGATCTTAAAAATATTTTCTACATTCAGGTGGATAAGTTATTATTATCTTCAGAAATAAAGTCCGATTTCAGAAGCCGCAGTAAATATTTACATACAAATCGGTACTCTCACGCAGTTATTAATCCCAAGCGGGTAAGACTTCCCAGTCTTACCCGCTTGGGATTAATCTTGCCAAGGTAACAAACACCTAGTTTAATGTTCGTATATGTAATATTTTGGTATGCAGGGATTTTTATCAATGTTGCTCTGATACTGCGAATTTAATGAGGTTGGTACGTCTGGACCTCTGTGGTCTGTCATTCGAGGCGTGCATGGTCATAAAACAATAATAGGTATTGTGGAGAATTTGCTAATGTTATTTAGCTGTGTTCTCGAGACAAGCAAAGCTGCAGGCGAATTTGTGTCTTTTTGACACTTAGAAACAGACAAAGTGTGAAACGTAATAGAGTAGTAGTGATTGGATCACGTTTCTGAATACGGTCATTGACCCACGTCCAACCGTAACCGCTGTAGCTAGACGATTCAAATTGGATATGGATGTAGGTCCTGCGGTGTGGAGGCTTCCGCTAAAAACGGATTTTCGAAAATAATGTAAATAACGCGACACACCTAGGTTAGGATAATTTTTAAGAAAAAAAGTACCAGTCAGTACTAGTCGCACGAGTAAACAAACGATTTTTTGAAGTTCCCCTCGATTTATCTGGTCTGCCATCACTAAACCCTGACTTCCTTATCATGGAACCAACCTCGATATATCTTCAGTCCAGAAAAAAAAATCATCAAAATCGTTGTGTTTCCTGCGCAGTACAGTCTGAAGGTTTTCAAGTCGCGGGTAAATAGGTACCTAATGAACAAGTGTGCTCCATCGTAGACCACATCGCTGCTTAACACCAGGCAGGATGGTGGGCAAAAGCTTGTTGTGCATTTTGTTTAAAAAAAATCGCTTCATAAACGACAAAGTTATCGGTGAACAAACAAAAAAAAAAGTTTATAAAATTGAGATAGACTCCTTTTTGAAGTCGCTTAAAAAACGGAGACATAGACTCCTTTTTGAAGTCGCTTAAAAAACGAAAACTAAGCCACTGAAATGGCAGGATTTCGACTAATAACTTGTCGGATTTCCGAATTAACTCGTAGTGTGGTTTGAACATAGTTTCACCAGTCAACGAAACGATTGTGGGCTGTGTGTCAATCGCATCGTTTTAATGACAGAAAGGCAATCACTTTACAGTCAACGAGAGTTGTGATTAGTGGAAAATATCTACTAGATATTAATTTGCATTGTGTATTTATTTGCAGCATTGTCCAATTTAATACAAGTTCTTTTTTTTTAAATAACTGATGACAAATTAAAAGCTTAAATTGAAGGATGTGGAGCAAAACTTAATGTACTTTTACATTTATTCTAACATAAGGAATAAATACTACAAAGTGCCTTAAAACTATTTCAAAGATAATTTCCGATAGTTTGCTCGACGATTAGACACAGGTACATTTGGCATGGTCACGAGCTGACGACGGGCATACAATCGAAGGTACACAGCTTAACACAACCAAAAATAAGCATTCATATTTTTGGTTAATTTCTGCGCAGTAAAACCCGGTTGGAACTTTTAATACAAGTTCTTTTTCATTGAAAGCTGTTATCATCGAATAAGCATAAAACTATTTTCGTAGAATTTATTCCTTACGTTAGAAAAAAACTAAAACAAGATTAAGTTTTGCTCTTCTATCTTTAACGCACTATTAAATGTCGGTTATTATTCCTGCTCCTATTAATTAATTTCGGTACACATCATGAAATTGTCTCTGAACATTGCATCATCTAGGTAAGTGAGATAATTATCTTAAATTCCGAAATAAGAGATTTCCTTTTGACATGAACTAAATTGATAAGTAAATTATTAGTACAATAACTTTAAATATTTTTTTCATTTCATAATTGGGACAGTATCTATTGAGCAACATTCACGGAGTAGCAAATAAAAATATTTGGTACAATAATAATGTGAAATCTAAACGTGTAAAATATGTTGATTATTATTATATATTGATAATTTAAGGTGCAGTGCAATATACCAGACACTCAATCTAACCAAAGTATACTTTTTTTGTACATAAAAGCGTTGAAATAAATAAATAACTGTAAACTTACATGTATAATTTTATTTATTACTAGCTCACCCGGCAAACGTTGTTTTCCGAATGTATGTTATACCATACCGTGGGATTTTTTCAAAATCCTGTCGTATTATTTGCATACTGTAAGTATATACATACATGCCGAAATTAAAAAGAAATTCTAGCTTCTATCTTCTTCGCGTTATATTTTCTCCTTTTATATACTTAGAGATACATTGACATTGAATATTTTTATGTAATTAAATGTTTAGGGCAGCTGGTTGCGGATGTAAATCAGTAACTCTTATATTATTACAGTTTCACAACTCGTCCACCTTTCCGAGGTCAGAAAAAAATGTAAAGTTCATTTCCTTCATTAATATTCCATCACCACGTGAACATATTCTCTGAATAAGTTACTTACAACGGAACCCTCCATACGCGTGGCTAGACACGCTCATGTTTTATTTTTTTTAACACGTTTAAACAAAAAGTTGCACCCTGTGGATAATTTGCAAAAAAAAAACTTAAGGCCACCAGCCTAAGTGGGTTTAGTCCACGCTGTTGGTATTCCACCCAACTCTTCGAGCTTTATCCAGCGAAAAATAAAAAAAAAATGGCGAATATCCCGCAAAATGAATATTCACAACACGGCGCTGACAAAAATAAAAACCGTGCAAAAATCTACTCTGCGCTTTACTTAAAATTGGTTGCTTTTTTCCGTGGAATCGAAAAAGAGCCAATTATGTAGTATGTGTACGCTCATGATCGCGGCTGGCATTTCATATTGCACTCCAGAGATACGAAGACCACAAAATGTAGATGCATTTCAATATAATTTCATTAATCCTAGGCACTAATAAACCTGTGAAATATTAAATGTGGACGTGCATGTCCAGTACCTACATCTTCACGGAAAAAAATTATTGAATTGATTTTAACGTAACAACGAGATAGACCTTATTTATCATACACTTTTATACGTACATACATTAAATTTAATTCCGAAATTCCCACAAGAACTGCAGAAGCCGATAACATTGCGGTTCACGGCCAGTACTTTCATAAACTGCATTAATAGACTCTCCTTCGTTAATTTCTACAATACATACATACAAACCGTAAGTACCGAGTTGAAAACAAATCAGGGATGGATAAAGATAATTTGTAAGGAGACAAGAAAACGTGTGCGTTGAAAAGAGGCGCGGAGAATGGCCCGCACGCCGAGAGGCAGGTAGGGCTTTGGTGGTGGTGCTATAGAGGTTTAAGTTCTACTTAAGCATTTTAAAGAATCTGTCTTTCCCCCATCGCTGAATAATCCCTTACGAAAATATAATATAAATCTTAAATCGTATCTCATATCATGGACCTGCTTCAGTTTCATATTATCATTCGATTTACGTGCGACATCAGTACGGAACGACTAGTTTTTTAATCAACCTAACACTTATAAAAGTAGATTGCCGAGCATGTTAATATCCATCGTGCTTTAGTGGCAGTTATCTCGACGGTGCCATTTGCGGTTCAATCCTGGCTGTAGACGTTCAAAAATATACATAGGTAAGTAGCTGAACATAATTATTTAAAAAACAAATAATCAGCGCAGCTCATCAGTGGTAGAGCGGTTTCTTACTTGTATACAATATCACATACATACATACATACACTTCACGCCTGTTTCCCAGAGAGGTACGCAGAGACTACAGATCGCTTCATCTACATTCATACATCTTTTCATACATCACCTCCGGTTTCGAGTACTTTTCACGCCACCTTCCGCTAGCACATCACCAATCTGGTCAATATATGTCCTTCTGGGGCGACCTCTACACACCCGGCCCATTACATCACCCATATAAATCTCTTTCGTCAATCGACTTTCATCCATTCTCTCCATATGCCCAAACCAATATCACGTTATACAATATCACGTTTCGTAGTAAAACATTAATGGTAGTAGGTTCCCATAGTTCACTATAATTTACAAAAAGATAGGTGACTGCTAAAACCTCCTGAGAGAATTTCGATACAAATCCCCCAACTTCTTAGCACTAAATCCAGATCTTTTTCATTCGAAGCTGCGCCTTAAGCGCTCAGTTTCGTTACCATAATTACCTCACCTATCTAGTGCGAATCCAGTATAATTTATTCCGATGGTGGCGAATGAAATGCCTTCGGTTTAATTAAACAGGTTCCGAGGGCGAGACAGTGCTCGCAAGCCAGACGAGAGGCAAAAGCTTGCGGCTGGCAAAAGGCGATCCGCAGCGCTAAGCCGCAAGGGCGGGCGCGGATCCGCGGCGGTTAGGCGTTGCTATACTGACATTGGAACGTACTAACTGTACATATACATACATAAATCTCACCTCCATAATCCCTAGAGGGGTGAACATAAACTTTCGGAGAGTTATGACTCCCAGGTTACTTTTAATCTGGTAATTGGGACTTAGAAAAACTAATGGCGACGAGTCGAATATCTATAATGTTTGGGTTAATACGCGCCTTCGACAATATCTAGTAGCCTATTTCGGTTTACGAACGATTCAAATGCGTAAGTGAGTGACCATTTTTTTATAATTAATCGATCACTGGTTATGTTTATTCATAAGCGTATCTAAGCACAAGCGTTATACATGGCAAAAAAAAGAAAAGAAATATGATTACGGCCTGAAACACGCTTCGCAATATTGTCAAAGAAGCGTCATTAGAGAAGTAATAGTTACTTAGAAAAAGGAAAAGCAACAAAAAGTTGTGAACAACACTCAATGTTAATATCGTCAATAACAAAGAAAACGCCAGGAACCATTTCCAGTAGCCGGAGAGGAAAAGTTTCTAGAGCCCAAACAATGGCGAGAAGTTAGCTTCACACTGTCTCAACCACTTGCCCGTTCAAACCACCACATTCCCTTACATCCCTAACTGAAGCCGAACAAATCCCTAAGGGGGATACCCGGCCCGGGAAAATGTTACAGCTATTACTAATAAAGTTACCAGTTTCTTTGAAAACGACTTGTAACGAGAGTTCAAGTAATTCTTGTCATGTATTAGTCGTAGTATTTGAAGTTAGCAGAAAAGAACTCGGTCCCGATCTAGACCGCGTTATCTCAAACGCAAACACTATCGCCCAATATTATGGCCTCAGAATATATGCCATGGAAATTTCAAGTTCCACGATTTATGATGTCTTGTACCTTAGGGGGTTTGGTGTGAAGCGATGTCTGATTCGATGATGTACGAAAAGTTTTATGTCAAATGATTTAATGTAGAGTTAGGAATATGCAGAATATCACATGCCTCTTACAATACTTCTAATACCTCATACAAAACTGAGTGTAAAAAGACCCCGAGGTTTGGTCTTGGAAACGTTGTTGGGTGCTATTTCTATGGATATTTTGTATGGAACGAAAAAAAAGGTACCTTCGGGGGTTTGGTGTGAAGCGATGTGTAACTGATTCGATGATGTACAAAAAAATGTATGTCAAACGATTGAATGTAGAGTTAGGAATATGCAGAATATCACATGCCACTAAGAATACTTCTAATACCTCATACAAAACAGAGTGTAAAAGACCCCGAGCTTTGGTCTTGGAAACGTTGTTTGGTTATGTTACTGGTATGGCTATTTTGTATGGAACGAAAAAAAAAATTGTTTTTCGTCCCCGCATTGTCGCCATATTAAGTTGTTCAAATTGGCGAGCCAAACAACGTTGCGACCAAAGCTCTGGGTCCCTTTACACTCACTATAATATGCTATAGGTATATCCCGAAATTCAAACAGGAAGGACCCTTCGCGAATTAAAATTAATCCGACTAATTTCACTAACGAGTGCCGAGTATAATAAGGTTTAAGCAGAGAATAATGTAATGACCGTAGATTTATTTTTTAATTCATTTCGGCGGTTCCGTAGTTGAACAGGAAATGAAAACCACACCCTCATCCACGCTAATCCTAAAGATGGATTTTTGTTTTTAAAAATATCCCCGTGAAATATCAAGATCGTGGTAAGTCCCGGGTATATAAACAGAAGGCGTTCGAAGGGTTCCCTGTCACCCGCATACAGTCCTCTGGCGTGACAGCGGAGCATGTCCGGCTGACATGCGATCTAGTGTGAACAAGGCTTAATCATTGTGATGTCAAACTGGATTGCCTTTGCTTAATTTACCCTGTGTTCACGCCCTACGACATTCAAAGGCTGGAATTATACGTTCAAGATGTTAAGTGTTTGCTGTTTCTGTTATTTGATACTCAACAGTAATTTGCGGTTAGTACGCCTTTGTGGCAGGACACATTGTAAAATTATAATTGAACATATTTTTTAAGTGTTTATTTATATCATTCATAGAATTGCATCATAAGAATTGATGGGTGTTTATATAGGAGAAAGGAAAAAGGAAATGTGAATGAGATGTGAAAAACTAAAAAGTATAATATTACTGGGTATACTTAGTGTAGTGACTGTCGGAAACTAATTACATACAAACGGAACTAAATACATGAAGAAATAGACAACTTTCGTTACATTCAGGTTGCAAAAGGGATTTTGGGCGATATATAAGCTTCGATTTTCGGATCAAAAGTGACCTAAGAAAAGACTCAATGAAATCTGACTCAATGATGAAAAAATGATTCAACATTCATGGAACTCAGTTCGTAGTGGGTAAAATTTAATCTCTATTAATGTGTTATGTATATACAAGGAAAAATCAGGCAGTGGACACCCCGGGCAGTCTTCACTTGATTGAATTGCCAAGTGAACCCTGCAACGCGATGAGCGAACTTAATTAGTCGCCGGCCGCCACTTTCAATCACACATTGGATTCCGTTTTTTTTTCTTTTGCACTCCCTCGCCAGCCAGCACTGGTGCGTGATGAGATAAAGAGGTTGATGAAAAGAGGATATAAACTTCACTCACATAATTAGGGCTGTTTTTCACCGACTTTACAAAAGGAGGTTCTCAATTGGACGGTATTTTTTATGTTTCTTACCTCAAAACAGGACTTAACTGGATAAATGATGTACAACAAGAAATACGTGATGCAATGATGAATATTTCTTATATACGTCTGCCGAAAGGCCGTATCAAAAAAGAAAGCTGATAACCAGCTCGGGTATATTGTATAGAAATAATTAATATAGTGCCGATTACCAGCTTCGAATAGATTTTTATGGATTAGCCGCTCGTACGGGCCTGTGCAGTTGTGTGTACCTTTTCGGCAATGATATTTCCGAAAATTACACTTTTTTACAGTCTGAATGAAACTATTACTCAACTAAAAGCTTCGATTCGAGCACTAGTTACAAATCACTGAGTAATATTCCTGAAAAATCATTTTTTTTTGCGTACATTTCAAAATTTTCCATTGTATCGTACTAAAATGGTACTCTCCGAATACAAAATTTAGATACGAACTTTCGGAAACGGTTCGAGTTTCGACACGGGGATAATTAGACTGAAGCGATTGATCCGAACGTTTTACAACTTTTCTAAATTGACATTCTACTCTTATAAAGAGTTTCATTAAAAATCAAAGACAGTTTGCTGCTGAGTTTGCGAGTTCGGCTAACGTGTACGGTCATCGTGGGCGTAACACAAAGCTCAGTTTTGTTTGAGCTTTAGCTCCTAGTGTTTTGTTCGTTATTACAGCTCAGTGAAGGACGGTTGACGTCGACCGTACGTGGTTTGAGTGCACGGTGGATTTAATCCCGGAGACGTGTGAAACGAAGCAAAAATTCCAGCCTTTGACTGGACGAACAAATAGAGAATAGAAACTAAAGGAGGAAGGAAATACAAAAAAAAAAAAACACAGGAAGCGTCCTACCTGACGTGAAGGTTTGTAAACTAGCGAATTTTCCCAAAAGTGTCATGGATATAATTTTGTATGAGAAATGGACTTCACTGTTGTTCTTCATATGTATATGTACGTTCACAAACCCCTATGGGGTGGACATATGGTGTGGATGGACAACTTCTGATAAGGGTCAGTCCAAACCCATCGTCCAATAATCCCTTGATATTTATAATCATGAATCAAATCTGGGAAATGTAATTTTCTGATGATTTAAATTAATGTGAAAATGAATCGTCCGAAATTTAGGTACATATAAAGGATTGACGATATTACGACGCCAAAATATTTTATAGCTTAGCCTAGAACCCTTTTGGTCTATAAATTGCAACAAATTCTAATTTTTGTTATTTCCATTTATTTATTTACATTTGACGTACACAAAATAAAGAAAATTAAACAATTAGACTCAGAGCTCAGGGCGGCGGGCATTGACTGGAGTGCCGCAAAGACGACAGCGCTGGATAGAGAGACATGGAGAGATATCTGCAAGACCCTATGTCCCCCCCGGGTATGCTAGGACCTAAGTAAGTAAGAACAATTAGACGAAGCAAACACTGAAATTAACAAGTAACGTTGTCCGATAAGACGTGGCAAATGCAAAAGAGCTCTGATTCAGCGTGTGCTGGAAGTGACGTGGATTAACACAACACTCACATTTGTAGTTGAATATTGGACCACACACTACGCGTCAACGATGATCCAAAAAGCAAACATCTTAATCCCAATCGTAAAAATGTCTCACCCCATCTGAACTGCAACTAATGTGGCAGACAGTCATAAAATACATCATTCAATATCGAATGAAACATATACGTCTGACAGACACATCGTATTATGAACTATAAACATATGAATGGGAATACTGGTTTTTTTAAATTAATTTTCCTCACAAAGGACTTGTTTTAGGGGACCCTATTGTTGTAAAAGTGAAATTCACCAGTTATTTTTTGTAAAAGTCGGTGGCATTTTGGTTTAATTTTTTTTTCCCTTTTCAATTTTATCTATTGTTTCAAGGAATTATTCCTATACTCTGGAAAATTTTACGTTTTTTACCAGCAGTTACAGTACCAAGTCGAAAGCTTCGAGGTTAGATTTATTAAGCAGATAACATTAAGCTTTTCAAGCGACCGATCCTCAATTCGTCCGTATTTATATAAATGTGTATATAAAAGAAAATAAAAATGTATTTAAGTAAGTATTTTTCGTTATCTGAATTCCAATAGACAAGTGCTTTAGCTACTACGATTTGGCTAACATGGGATGAGGGCAATGTGTATGTTGTTGTAAAATAAAACAAAAAAAATCGACCGATCGAAAATATGTTTTTCTCGCGGATAACTCCGTCGTTTATAAACAGATTCCTATGATTTTTATCTGTTGGTGGTCCTATAATAAGGTAATCAAGGTATGATGATGACAAACTCGATAAATCGAGAGGAATTTAATAAAAAATGTAAGGGCGGGCGGCTAGAACTGGTAGAAGTCGGTTTTTTTATTATTCTTCGGCGTAGTACAACAGATTTACATTTCATATCGCGGTCATTAAGTATCATATGCTGACAGATATCATTTCAGAAATGTGCTCTCAAAGGCACAGGCCGTTCACAGTTATTTTCCCTCTGGCTGTTTTGTTGCCCCTCCTGAGCACTGTGTCGTCATATATCAGCGGCGTGCACACCATACAGGCAAAAAGACACTGCCTACCTTAGTATGTTTGCTACCCGACCTAATAATAGACTTATTGCTAGATATTTTTTTGTTGTACTCACGACATAGGCTAACAAATGTCCTGTGTTTTGTGGGTGAGTAGTAGTAGTTAGGTCTATACATAGGTGTCAATCCTTGGGGATTACTGCCTACCTTGTCGTAAAAACCATTGCACGCTACTGCCATATATAGACTTACTAAAAACGTCCACAAATCCGCGGCATCTTCTGTCCGACACGTACCAGACAAACTTCAAGTCGCTTGCGCTACAACACAAGGATGATTTATCTTGATATAAATTGTCTCAGATGTCGACAGTGAAAATGGTGCATAACCATTTCTATTAGGAATGGGCCCCGTACATATTTGGTCGATTGGTTTATCGGACCTAAACCAGAATATAGAAGAAGAAGAACAGTGTATAATGACGTCTGTCAAAGGTAAAATAATTATGAACGGTCTGTAAAACGAATAAAAGCTACAAATGATGAAAATGTCATTACCATGTCAAGTAAGTACGTTAGGTACCTCATATATATTTTAAAAAATCCCTCTAAGAATGCCCTGAAGAAAAAAAACAGACTTCATTATAATGCGATGGCTTCCCGGGTGAAAAAAAAATACACACAAAAGGTGGGTAGGTAATTAAGGCAGACGTCACTCTTCATTAGTTACCCATCCATGGAAGGAATTTGTTTCAGACAAGTTTGTTGTTGGCTGAGATTTTTCATTTTCACAGTCTATTAAGTTGGTAACACTGGCGGATTTTTTATAGATGTTCTTTTATATCGTAAAGAATAATTTGACATGTGAAAGTGGCGAAAGATATTTGCCAGGATCATGACAGTTGTGGTCCGTGATCTCAGTCTGTCCCTCCGCTAAACGGGCGTGAATTATATTAACTTAAGTATGTATGATTTAGCAATGTCATATTAAGCCAAATACTGATTTTGTAGACCTTACAGGAGGTGTTAATGTCCAGAAACGAAAAAATAATACTATTTACCAGATGCGGGAGAGAAAAGCGTTACGTGTCATCAAAGGTTCTGTCCATCGTAATAGGGATCTGTCCACGCTAAGGCTTACGTCACACAGAGGCGGCACGACTAGGAAAATGGGCCAGAGCCAAAACTCCGGGAAGTGGAAGTAGTAGTATCTATCTATGTGCGAGGCTTCATAGAAACTCGAACATTACAAATGTTCATGTTCCCCGGAACTGTCAGAATGCTCTTGGACCGGATTATGTGTGCCATCACTTTAAATTGACTAACAGATGCGACTCAAGGCTGATTTATTTTGATACAGCTGGATTCCAGTCCTGGATTGCTACTGGATTCAATATAATACCAGTATCTAGTGATTACTTTCACATTATTTTTGGTACAAACGTGTTGTCACCCCGACGAAGAGAACGTGTTTACTGGATGAATTCAGAGTTCAGGTACTGATCCAGCAAATCGGCCTTTTTTTACAGAGATCATTAATCTATAGCTATATATAAAACTCAAAGTACTGACTGATTCATTCATAACTGACTCATCAACGCCCGCCCAAACCCTTGACCCTACAAAGCTAAATGTTTGCACCGGGGTTTACACAATTCATACCCTAAGGGATTAAAAACGGAGGTAGAAGTTTATATGAGTAAACATTAATTTTGGAGTTATGGTTTTAAAACTTGGTGGTAGTATTTTGGAAAAGAAGGGCGTCCATTAATATAATTATAAAATTAAATTTACCCAGTAAAAAGATATGATACTCAAACCTTTTATTCAACAAATTCAGACAACAATAATAATAGTGGAGGAATGTACGCTAACAATACATACATAATTGATATCGAGAATGTCAATAATCTAAATATGTAATTAAAAACGTTGAAAGTTTAATACTTTTAGGAAACATACAGACACACTAAGCAACACATAAAGATAACTCCCCTTTCCAAAGTTCATTGGGCGGACATTGTCTTCATAAATTCATTGTAAATGATCACTAGAAGAAATTACCGTCAAACGTAATGAGGTAATATTTTTCCGTAATCGATAATATTTTTTTATTACAGCAACTTACGATTCACCAAGCAGTTGAATAATACCATAATTTCTCGAGATAGAGTCCATTGAAGAGAACAGTTTCGATAAAAGTTGAGCGAAAAAAAAATACTATTTATAATTTATGTTGTGCTATTTTATCAGCTGGACATAAAATAGTTGGATAATATGCGTAATAAAGATTGATTGTTGTTTACATTGATTTACTCTTCGACTGAGTAATAGTTGCACAATTACTTTAGTCTGATAATGTTGGGCTAATGGACTATTAGGTATCATGAATTCACTCGCGCGGCGTAGTTATAAAACAATGTATTTGAACCGACACCAAAAAAGAAGGAGTTTCTCTATTCGAATGTATGTGTGTGTAATATTTGTGAAAATTTGGTGTTTTTCTATAATTTGGTGTTTATGTGTATACTTGGGAGCAATAAAACCGACTCGTTTTGTTACTGCAACCAAAAGTATACTGAGTTAATTTCATTCCTCTTAAGTGTATGTATCTTAGTTCTTTCTGGTTAATATACGCTGTACGTTAGTGACGCTTGAATTTGATTTTTTTTTGTTTTAAGTCACATAGTATGAAACAAAGTCGATTTCCTTTAAGACTCTGCAACGGATTTTGATGCGGTTTTTTGTAATAGATAGTGTGATTCATGTTGCATGTACAACAGGGAAACAATGATAACTCAAGCGAAGCCTGAGCGGGTCACTACTTTCAAATAAAGTAAAATCATCAGTTTTTTTTTCAGAGAGGGTAAGTAGGTGCCGTACACGACGCTTTTACATGAATCTATACTCTCTTATGCTGGGTGAATTACGCACGGCTTATGATTCTTATGAACATTTACCTGGCATGTGACACCTTATTTTGGAATCAACAATGCCGAGAACATTGTTAGTTAAACGGCATATACTGGCATAATATCAACAAATGTAAAAAAAATCTTGGAAATGTAATAACTCTTTCGGAAATTGTTTTTTGTTCAGATGAGACCGTAGTTCGTAATTGCTATATTTTTTCTACTTACCCCATCTTCTGTGCCATCGGCGTGCGTCTATAGCGTATTCAACTCTTACCTGAAATAACAAAATAAAATTACAATATGTTCAGCAGTTCTGAAATGAAAAATTAAACGTAATATTCATTGTCGGGCACAGATAATGTAAGGCCAAGAAAGAAAAGCAGAGCAAGCTGCAAAGCCAGCAGTCTATTACTTAAAGATAAAACCACAAAATTAATAAACGCCAGCAGACCAAAGACTGATTTGTCTAACAAATTCAATCTTTGAAATTGGAAGACACACAATAAACCGGCGAATAATACAAATATTGAGTTCCCCAACTCGGCCGGTGGAAATATTCGTTCTAAGTCGCTTTGGGTATCGATTAAAACTTTTGCCGCGTATACTATTGTGTTTTAAGACTTTGTACTAAGAACTTACCACTTTCTTCAACACAACAATGGAAGAATAGCCCCACAACATGAAAGGAGAGAAATTATTTCCATGCGATGTTTATTTATAGGTACTTATAGTTTTCTGTTTTTTCAACGCCGCGGCGCGTGCATGAAAAATATTTTTCATTTCTTGTTGAAAAGTTTCAAACTGCTGCTTGCTACCGCCGTCGGTTCTAATGTTCCGTGGTGGGTGGGGAGTGAGAAAAAGAGAAAAGAGACGTAAGTGATTAATTTTCTGTTATAACGAGACCTTTTAGTATCGTTTTGTTTTGTTTGCGTTGGTGTAAGGTTCACTATTTCTGCCATCTCTCGTCGTCTGTGTCGTTGCGGGAATTTTCCGTTGAATTGTGCTTGTTGACGTTAAAGTTCGGTTTTCGCTTGGTTGAGTCTTGTTTGTTTGCGTCACGTTTTATTAACCTCTAATATAATAAAGGTAACTATATTGCCTATTGTTCAAAATATACTTTGAACTCTGGAAAACATGGTTGTGCTACGGGAATTATGCTTGGTATTGTGGGATTTCAACGTGGACAATTTTGATAAACAACGACGTTTTACGTTGTCTACGTTTTTTCTTTGTTTCACGTGAGTCTTGGGCAGTTCTGTTAGGACTGCTTCTATTCAACAGGTACTCAAATGGGGGTACCATCACCAAACAATTTTGTATGATACTTCGAAAGTGAAATAAATATTTTTTTTTATTCAGTCTTTCAACTGTCAGACTTTAACGTATTTTACTTTAATCTATCGGTATATTAGAATATTAACATGTCCGGAAGCAAATCAGTTGATTGCTTTAAAACTTACCGCCGTATTCTAAAGTTTTACTAACATTATATCTACTTATAACTTACACTAACACCACTATGGATCATGTAAAAAGAAGTAGGTAGCTGCAAATAAAAAAAAAACACACACACACCTACTTCATCCCTGTCTCCCAGAAGTATAGATAGAGACATCTGATCCCTTTTTGACACGGTACTAACAAATCGCTTTCACCTCATTTATACATAGCTTTTTACACGATTGGAAGTTTCGAGAAATAATTTATTATAAATTATTTACTATGTATACAGAGTGTAAAAGGACTCCGAGCCTTAGAAACATTGTTGGGTTCGTGAATATCAACAACTTTTACTATGACGACAATGATGGGAAATGAAAAAAAAATTCAATACTCATACAAAATGTCATGTCCCGAGGCAAAAATGTGTCTAATGTGAGAGTTTTTGTGTTCCCGACATTTTGTCGCCGTAGTAAAAGTTGTTTATATTGACGAACCCAACAACGTTTCTAAGACCATTGCTCGGGGTATAACAGTAACAGATTAACTATCAGGTGATACTGTAATTTTAATGATTTACCGAATTAATAGACACTTAATGTTATTGAAATTCAGTTGGCGAAAAAATAATAGTACGTTTTCGCTCAAGAGCTCTTTCAATCTTCTAACATACATTACTCCTATATTATGCTAAAAGACCTCTACTCACCCGGCCCATTACATCACCCATATAAATCTCAAGTCGCCCCACATATAAAGTTCAAGTCGCCCCAGAAGGACTACATTGACCAGATTGGTGATGTCCTGGCGGAAGGTGGCGTGAAAAGTACTCGAAACCGGAGGTCATGTATGAAAAGATGTATGAATGTAGATGACGCGAAAGGGGTATGTCAGGACCGTGACAAATGGAGATCTGTAGTCTCCGCCTACCCCTCTGGGAGACAGGCGTGAAGTGTATGTATGTATGTATGTATGCTAAAAGAATTCCCATGTATTCCTTAGTCGGTCGGTCCTCGTCACCCGCTCCATTGACGGCACAGCCCGAAGGAACAAATCGAGCACAATGGCGGGCGGCCGTGTCCAACACATAAAGCTAACGGAGAAAAATAATGTCACTATAAGCCCCGCTCTAAAGTGAGATAGAGCAGTTGCAGACGTGACGGAACAATCTTGGGAGAAAGCTTATGTTGTTATTTATAAGAGTTTGTAAAAGACATCTTCGTAATTAGCTTTCTTACAGCGGCGATGGGTGATTTTATAAAAGAGAATCCGCTTGTTTGAGAGTGTAAAAAGTGTTCTTTGCTTGTACTGATTATAACTGGATACATTTAAAATGTCTGTGTTTCCTGCGCAGTATAGTCTAGAGGTCTTCATGTCACGGGTAAGGTAACCTAATGAACAAGTGTGCTCCATCGTAGACCACATCGCTGCTTAACATCAAGCAGGATGGTGGTCAAACGCTTGTTCGCAGAGCAATAAAGAAAATTTAACTGGAACTGTAAATAATACGACTAACTAAATAATACGAAGCGACTTCATAAAAGGAAGTCACTCAATTTTTCCGATTATTATGCTTTTTTATGTTTCTTCGGGGGTAAATTCGTTGTTTATGAATTTGATGATAATTTTTTTGTTGGAAAGATGACATATTAAATATGGTTCTATGATATTGAAATCAGGGCTTGTTAATAGGACACCAGATAAATCGAGCGGAACTTTAAAAAAATCGTAGGGGCGAATAGTACGTACTGGTATCAACCGGTTCTTTTTCCTTTAAAATTAAGAATTAATATTTACAATATAATAAAATTAAAGATGATTATAGAGTATGTCCCGCTTAAACATGACGACCCTCACTAATATACTCAGTGCAACTTGAACCTATGGTTGTTCCATATTTGACATACAACTGACAAGTTAAGTTGAGCTTGGTGTTTACTGGGGAATAGTTATACCGCGTTTTTTAGTATGACCCGATACGTTGTACGCGACCCCAACGACGTCTTCACTGCTGAAATATTATGTAGTAAGTACCAGAAGCTCGTAAAATAAGCTACGACGAAGACAAAGAAAGGAAGACGGTCGATTAATTGTAAGCTATAAATAAGCTTCTCAATTTACAATCGACTAAATAACTTTTAGCGGTTCTGAAATTTATGCGTCAAATGTTAACAATAATTTCCAAAAACTTCTCGAGCATCAGTCAAAGTAACAGCTGATGGGCGTAACTATAAAATTTGTTTTGAGTTGTTTCGTTTAAACAAAGGCTGTTGATTCGTAATTTGAATTTTCAACAACTTTGCGGAATATTTTGAGGTATTTTTAAACTTAGGCCCACCGCTTTCACTTCTCAAAAATGTAAGTGAGTAAGTAATTGTTCGTTTGTTCCTGCGGTCGGCAACAGAAGGGAAATTTCATTACTTAATTAATTAATACGAAACGTCCTTTACTGGCGGACAATCGGCGAACATTCAAATAGGATTGTTAAAATCAATAGAATAACGGGTCGTGATGTAATAGAAATTCAATTTGTTAGAATAAGATGAGAAAACGTACCGGGAACGAATCTTATGATTTCTATCCACCGTTCGTAGCTGTTACTGAACGGTAGGGATATTTTGTACTATTATAATTAATTTATACAAGAACTGACCCAGCAAACGTTGTTCTTCCATTATAAATTATTAACAGTGTTTTTCTGCTATTATATGCATGTATTATACATATAAACCTTCCTCAAGAATCACTTTATCTCTAAACTGTGTGAAAACCCGTTGCATATTTTTAAATGCGTAGCATACATACAAATACAAATATGAAAAAACGTTCGTGGTTTTTTGGTGTGTTCTTCACACATTGAAATGTTTTCCAAAGATTTCTTCTAGAGAACAGATATAGATGATTATATTTTTGTTTGAAAGCCGGTGCTTCCCGTTTGGTCCCATTTAAATTTGGTTCAGTTTCGACAATGTCATTTGTCAATTGTTTGAAGTTTTACCTATTATATAGTTTTAAACAGGCAAGATACCTGCGCCGCACCTTCCCCCTACCCGTTTTCAGTGTAATTCGCGCCATAAAGTTATGGTCTTTACAAACACAAGACTCCATTCCATCTAAGGTTAGACAGAGGAAGTTAACTGCCTCTGAAACGATACGAAAGAGGTCCATCAATTTAAAGCTTCAGAAACTGGAAAGTTACGAGCTTTAATTTAATGCCGTTCATTTGATTAATGAATGATTGATGAGAAACTACTACAACGGCTCTTCAGTGCCGCAAAAGGTAATCCTGGAAAATTCTAAAGGTGTCTGTGAAGTTCGTCAAAGTTGGGGTACTACCGCGCTTCTTAATAAGTCGGTGTCATAGGCCGGGAGCTTTGTCCTTACACTGTGAAGGTGACTGATGTCATTTTAAAGACATTTTCAGGGTCTCGAGTCTCAGCAAGTCGGGAGGTCCGAACTTGTGGGCGTTTACTCTCACTTCATTTGATAATATTTAGGTAACTTTCTACAGTATCTTTCTTATAACAATTGGAATATTATAGGTTATTGAAACTTTTTATATTTTCTGACACACTCTAATTTTCCTCCAAAATTTGTAATGTACGTTGAGTTGGTTGGAAAATGTATTAGAATCAATTCTGCATACAATACTGTGACAAACAGTCAATAAAAACAATATTTGTTATGGATACGCTGAACATTAATTTAATGCAACATAACTCCCTCATTGATAAACACGGTTTAACTTATACCAAAAATTTTAGTTAAAGCTTTTTTAGGCGTGTGGTGACGGCGAATAGAATAGATGTGTCACCACCCCAGCCCAACTTTTCCCGTCATGGGGGTCGTAAGAGGCGACCGAGGGAGCTCTCCAGAGAACGGGCCGCAGCGCTCTCTGTGAGTTAAACCACAACACCACTGCGATCGCCAACCCGCCTGCCAAGCATGGCGATTACTGGCATTTCACCCCAAATAACGGATTTCATTGGGGGAGGCCCTCGTCCAGCAGTGGACGTTATGTGGCTGATGATGAAAGTTTTTACAGGTCTATTGAAACTGCTTATTGCGTATTTCACATACTAGTTTAGTAATAAGTTAGTTGAGATTGCTGTAATTTGGGCATAGTTATACTGCGTTTACTGCTAAAGAAAAATGTTACTATGCATACTTTTTATGTTTCAGTTATAAACTTATGACTATTTTGTTAAAATCATATTTATTCTCATGCTATAGTCTATGTAGAAAAAGATATCAAACTAAGCGAGTATCACACTCATCTTCCACAGTCAAACAAAAACAGCCACTAGTCCATAATAATAAAAGTTATTACGTACCCATAGCATCATCATCATCATTAGCCTATGTTTCTCCACTGTACCCATATAAGGTAAGTCAACTAATAAAACAGCAAAGCAAAAAAAAGAAAAAAAATGAACATTTTAAAAGCTAAAAACTTCAGCTGTAGTAATTTCCAGTCGCAAAACATAAGCACCAATGGTTTGACCGCACGTTGTTCACCCAAACACGGGAGTTACGGGCAAGTACTGTCGAAACTCGTTTAAGGTTACACGGAAAAATTGTAAACTTACCTCTAACCATACAAATTATATGAGACGTAAGCTCAGATAACATTATCAGTGTTATTTCCCATGACTGTTAGGTCGGTACGTTCCGGGATAAAAAGTTAAGCAATTATGTGTTTCTGTACACGCTGGTATTAAACGTTGATTCAGCTAAATAGAAGGGACGTAAGGTCGCGTTTCCAATGACGAATTAAATTATACTAATATTATAAGGGCCTTACTAATGATGGCGGAATTGCTATTTCGAAGATACACAGAGCTCAACTTAACTTGTCAGTTGTATGTCAAATACGGAATTACCAGTTAAAGTAGACCTGTAATAACCGTTGTATAAGTGACAACGCGTTTATTGGTTAGTTTAGGGGGGTTAATGAGTTATAAAAAAGATATGTGGCGCTTGCACGCTAAAACTATTAACCGATTTCAATGAAATAGGTTTGAGCCTGCGAAAGGATAGGAACATAGGTATTTTTAATGCAAAATAATGGGTTGTAATAGGTTCCATACATTTTTTTAACTCCCCTTTCAACCAAAGTAGAGAATAAAGAAAGTTTATTTTCATATGACAGCAAGAAGCTTGAAAATTGTAGATTGATGCAGATAGTACGTATATTAAAATGTGGCGACAATTTAAAACTTTGAGTAACTAAAACTGCGCTAATACTTACTGCGTTTATTTGTGAAATACTGACGGCCTCAGAACGGACTTTTTTCTCTTGGTTTCGTATGATCTTGTATTTGTTAACGAACGTTACAAAGTTTCCCGCTCAATTTAACATAGTAACGTTTCATCAGATCTTTCAGTATCTCAAGAACGTAGCTTTTTGCTTTTACAGTTTCGGGTAAGCAACCAAAAATACCTCTGCTTTAATTTACGCATTGTTTTAAGCCATGCTATGTAAAGGGTTATACTCGGCGTTCGAGTTCATATTATAAAACTGTGCAATATGAATTTGAACTACTTTAATAAATATATTGAAACATAGTAACTTTATCGTATATTATTAGAGACAAAACGTGTACTAAAAGTAAATTTTATGAGGAACACTCGAACGTTTGAAATATTCATTTCTCGTTGCATGCTGCAGCAGCCATGTCAGTAATTTATATCAAAATGCTTCCATTTTATTTACAACCTCTTTTCGAGCTTACAAAACGCCAACAGCTTTTCCTAAGCGCTGAATTTCAGAACGAATGTACCAAAAACGAGAATTTAAGTGCAGGGGTAATTTTTCACGTCTCCCCTATATGATGATGTGGGTTGAGGGTTTATTGTCCGCTGTATTATGGTCATCGCTATCGCTTTTACAGACGACTTAAGCCAGGATAATGTGCTTGAGCACCCACAGTGAAGCTAATGTTGGATTAAAAATTAAAGTGTTCTTTTTCTCTTC
>SJJU01008435.1:0-13095 GCA_012932125.1 Conopomorpha cramerella | reverse complement strand
AGTTGATCCTCGTTATGTCTATCTCTGTTACCAAGTTTATATAAGAGCGGGAGAGAAAGATAACTAGTTGAGTGTAGGTTCTTATGTGGTGTCGAGAATCGCATTGCAGGCTTCGCCTTGCACCCACGCAGACGTGCCGTCAATGAAGTCCGCAACCTGTTTACATTGCGGAGGCTGTTACATTTACATTCGCATGTATCTACATGTACTGTCAAGTTCATAAATATCTTAACGTTAGATAAATAAACATCGATTCAAAGAGGAAAACGTACGATATCGAGGGTCATGAAAAACTGGTTTTCTTTGTACATTTTACGAACGAACTGGTGAGAAATAATACAATTTATTCTGTACGTGAAGTGGATATTTAATTTCTTCTTTATTCGAATCAGGTATGTGAGTCATAATGTAAGATGGTTTAGGTATCGGTAGCAGACATTGATGGAGCTACCCATATCATTATGGGAAATCTAACCGTATATAGCGCGAACTGTCAGATTATAGAATGACTTGCCAGAGTCTGTGATATCAACGCAATAGTCTGTGCATCCTCAAGTCAACGGTGAATGAATGAATGAATATACTCTTTATTGCACACTGTAAAAAATTACAATGGAAAAATTGCAAAAGGCGACCATATCGCTCATAGCGATTTCTTCCAGGTAACCTAATTTAAAGATTACAGGAGCTTAACTGATAGAGTAATGGGGCTGGCAAGTGTTACTATCTGGTCGACAACGTCAATAATATTCTGAAATAATAAAAATACATAGTATAGGTATATAGTTATATATACATATATACCTAATCATACCTAAACCAAGTAATAAATATATACTACATATATAAACAGTTAGTCAGCGGTGAACAGCGTTATCTAATAGCAGATCAAATCGATCGATGCTTAACTGAAAACAGGACAGCGATTTTTGTCCAGCAGTCCCGAGCATAAGAATAAGACTGAGGTTATAAACTTTGTCTGACGTAGGAGGTGACTGAAAGGGCTTGGAGTATGTGGCGAGCGGGCGGCGTCATCACTGGATGAAGTGCTGTGACCCCCCGAACCGTCGTCTAGTACTAACGTGCAAGTGGTTAACATCAGGCAGGATGGTGGTCAAACGCTTGTTCATAGTGTAAAAAAAGCTAGTGTAGCCACCTAGTAGCATTATAAAACAACTAGCTAACTAACACCATTCCTACATTATAAAACAACTAGCCTTGTGGTGACAGCGAGTAGAATACATATCGCACAGTTAGAACAAAAGTGACACAAAACAAAATGTCTCATTTTATGAAATTGAACCTTAATATAAAAGGTACAAAACTTAAATTACAAAATCGACATGTTTCGTATTGGGTCCTTTTTGTTCTAACTATGCGATATGTCACCATCCCAGCCCAACCTTTTCCGTCTTGAGGGTCGTAAGAGGCGATGAGGGAACTCTCCAGAGTACGGACAGCAGCGCTCTCTCTGAGAGTTAAACCACAACACCACTGCGATCGCTAACCCGCCTGCCAAGCGTGGCGATTATTGGCATATCCCCCAAATGATCATGGAAATAATTGGGAGAGGCCCTCGTCCAGCAGTGTCACGTGGCTGCTGATGATTATAACATTACAAAAAAGGTCTATGTTTTTTAAAGCTTGCATATCTGCAATAAAAAAAAACTTATTGCTTTTGTGTAGATTGTCTACTTTATCAATACATATAGCGACCACACAAAAATTACTTTCACTACTTAGTTCCCTTCGCTGTTATGTTAACATCCATGAAATTTCGACATTATCGGACGTCGCACTGTGTGGAATTTCAGGGTTACGAACATAACAGCACGCATACCTACATATATATATTGTGACGTTAATTATCCATTGAAGTAAACCGAAGCAATTGATCTCCACTTGCTATAATCGTAGCTACTCTCGCCTTCCTTCTGTGGCCATATATCTTTTCATTCATGCCCGCCGGTTTTTGGTTCTTCTACCACGCCTTTTCTGTACAGTCATTGAATTGATATCGATGGCTTCCAGCCAAAAAGGCCTAAGCAGCATTTTTGTCCAAAATGAGTTGAGTATGCAATTTGGATCGCCTTTTTTCTGCGTCGATTTGTCTAGGTTTCATACCTCTATGACATAGTTTGATGTCGCTTACGCGGTAGAGATTATGTGTTTTTCTCCCAAAACATTGCTTTATTTAAACTTTAAGCCACTCTCCTGTAAAATTACTTAAATGTCGCTTAGACCTCTTTGGCGGGAAGCCATCGATATAAACATTCCTCTGGCTTTACTCTATATATTAAAAGAAAACGCATTAAATACCGTTGCGTAGTTTTAAAGACACAATGATACATTGGGATTTTCAGCGTCGCATGGTCTAAATATAAAATTACTGCAACTGGAGAGGCCTATGTCCAGCAGTGGACAAGTATGGGCTGATGATGATGATGATGATGATAAAATTACTTGAATCCCGCTTACGGTAAGTTAGATAAGTACGTTCGGCCAAAAATGTAGTCTTATTAGTTTTGATGACACTCCCTGTGCCACTAAAACATCAATAAGGTACAGTTCCGTGACGTGCACTGGCTTTTACGGCAAGGTAGGCAGTAATCCCCAAGGATTAACACCTATGTAAAGGTAACTTGTCTTTACGAAATAAAGGTACATACATATCTACTCACCCACAAAACACAGGACCTTCGCTAGCCTATGCCGTGAGTACAACAAAAGAAGATTTAGCAACAACTCTATTATTAGGTCGGGTAACCAAAATACTAACGTAGGCAGTGTCTTTTTGCCTATATGGTGTGCACGCCACTGGTAGAGTTGTTATATTATGACAAGTGAAAAATAAACCTTATTGACTAATAAAATTGAGTTTCAAGCTTACAGTGGTAGACTAGAATATTGGTTGATTATACATTCGCTGCACAAATTCCTTTCGTAACACTTCCATTATGGATCCTTTCTACATGACCAAATCACTAAAGCGAATACTCAAACCTGGTAAATCGATATCAATATTATAAAGTGCAAAGTTTTAATTGTTTGTTTGTTTGTTTGTACAGTCTCCGAAACTACGCTACAGATTTTGTGACATAGTTTACATTTATCCCGAAATTCCCACGGGAACGAAAAAGAGCGGGAATAACATCGCTCGGTGCACAATAATTTACCAACTTCGCTATCCTGTCTGCACTAAATGAATAATATTAAGAATGAAATAATACAGGAAATAGAACAAGTAACCTTATAACACCTTTTTGTGTCATAAAAAAATACAAAGTAGTCCATCCTTGATCAAACACGTGCTTACTATAACATTTATTTCGTGCTAAAGGACGCCCCGCGATGTCATTCGCGCAGTTTCAGTTTTAATTTATATTTAAAAATACTACCACCAAGTTTTAGAACCTTCATCACGTCCAGTTGGTCGGATACTTGACTTGTAACCGGGAGGTCGCGGGTTCGAGTCCGGCTACTGGTCGTGTACCAATGGGACTCTTTTTCAGTACGCAACGCAACGCTCGTACGGTGAAGGACAACATCGTGATGAAACCCGCACACCACAAGGTGTGTGAACCTATAACGGCGATGGGCTCACCCCCTGTCACGTTGGGTTAAATACGCTTGGTGAACCATGGGCATTTGCTTACTAAGCAAGTGCCTCTGCCTTCCCCGCTTTGGGATTAAAAGGCGTGAAGTGTGTATCACTTCCAAAGTAACGTTTTTCTCATATTAACTTCATCCCCCTTTTTACTCCCTTAGGGGATGAATTTTGAAAAATCCTTTCTTATCTTCATCATCATCATCATCAGCCCATACTTGTCCACTGCTGGACATAAGCATTTCTTATCTTGCGTAAACATTAGTGGCGAAGCTGGGAGGTAAGCCGGTAGTGAAAAATAGGCACTTAACTTAATGCTTATTTAGATTTTTTTATTTGTCTTACTTATTTCAGCTATAATAAGTCCCTACGCTACTTAATTTCCTTGAAGATATTTGTTAATGTGCCTGGCATAGGCTTGTCTTGTACTACCGGCTTACACCCTAGCTTCGCCACTAAGTAAACATAATAAAAAGAACCAATATTTCAGCTTTCTAGAGTCAGTCATTTAGACTGTGTGTTGATGAGTACGTCATGAATGAATCAGTCAGGACTTCGAGTTTTATATATGTGTACAGATGAACAAGAATTAAAACGAAATAAAACTGTAAAAAAATATATTTATACACTTTATAAAATCCACGTAAAATAAAAACAAGAATATCGTAGCATTAAAAGTTGTAACAGGACCGTTTAAGTGCAATCTAGAATAAACATTTTTGTGTTATTCTTGAGCTTCGTTAAGGTGTATTTTTGTATGTAATAAAGTTCAAGCTTTAATATGGTCGATAATCTGTGTCTGAAAGTAGACCTAGATCACTCAAGGCCGTTCTGTCGATAACCAAATGAGCACCTTTTACTACACTAAGAATATTTGATACAGTTCTTGTACGTATGTGTGTGTAGGTGTGTTTGTCGACGTATGGATATTGCAAATGTACTTACAGATGCTTTGGATTTTTTTACCGACGAAAAAACGAAGGAGTAGGTACTTCTTAAGTCGACGCGAATATTTATTTATTTTTTATGTATGATCTAGCATAACTTTTTACAGAAAAAAAATAAATACACTTCACGCCTTTAATCCCAAACAGGGGTAAGCAGAGGCACCCACGGTTCACCGAGCGTATTTAAACCAACGTGACAGGGGGTGAGCCCATCGCCGTTATAGGGTTCACACACCTTGTGGTGTGTGGGTTTCATCACGATGTTGTCCTTCACCGTACGAGCGTTGCGTACATAGGCTCTGAAAAAGAGTCCCATTGGTACACGTCCTTTTTACAGAGTAGTCCGATTTTGAAATTGTTTTTTTATTGGAAAGGGAATACCCCGAATAGAACTGTAACAACTTAGGTTTAAGTTACACCGAGTTAGTAGTAGGTGTATAAGATTAAATTGCATCCTATTTTGAAAATAATTCTCAGCTCCTACATACTTGAAAGAAACAAAAAGTGAATAATTGCTATCGTTGAAATAAATTTAACCTGCAATTTGTTCTCATTTACTGTAAGATGTTGCAAAGTACAGTTAGCAGCAGGTGAAGTGTACAAGTTCTAATCTGTTCAGTATTAACGCAGCTTCGATGGAAATCAACAAATATCACTGTCACCCACTGTACATTTCTGAAGATTTGTGTTACAAGCCCCGAGGCGATGGAAAAACATCATCTTCATGTACATGTCTCCCTAAAATGGGTCAATGTATACTGGCCATGTTGATATGCATATGCCCGAGACCGTTCAATGTAAAATGTGGTAGCGTAAACTTTAAAATGTTGTTTCCAAGAAATAAATCAGTTGAGTTTTATCTATAATGGTACTGTCGCGTTGAAATGTGTCTTGGAAATAATTAATAATGTTATGTCATGTTTTCGGAATGACATACATGTTGATGCAGAAATAGTAGGTATATTCCTAATATTTATAATTAAATCGAATCCCACGAGTTATCATCCGATGAGTTTTTTTGCACAATGGCCTTTGTTTATTAGGAATAATTAAGGATGCTAATGGCAAAAGAATTTTCGGAACCTACTCAATGCAAACCAACATTCAAATCTTTCCTCTTTATAATTATTAGTATGTATAGATATGTATAAAATACCCTATGTAAAATGTTTTGAATATTCATGAAATGCACATAAAATCAACAATTCGGCCTCGGACCCGAACTCGAAGTAATTGGGCACTCAATGCACTTTCGACAATTTTACCATGTCCATAACTAAATGAAAGACTTTTTTTAGTAATTTAATACACAGCCACATCTGCACCCGTCTGTACTCGACCAGTGTATTTTCGCTACATGTTTATACAAAAAAAAATACTTTTGCTAAAAACCGTTCTATGCTTATCTCTGACTTACGAGCCTTGGCTCCTTTATAACGTCGGGAGTCATTGCTCTGAGAAAATGCAAAAATATACACTTTACATGTATTTGAACCCTTAATCGGGAATACAAATGTAAAACTTGTCTTTTTTTTTGGTTCCTTCGATTCTATTGCGTATAGAAGATAGGCTTACGACGTTTTTTTTTAAACATCTTTACCGATATTTTTTATTCACGGTGGCACGTAGGTATATTTTAAAATTAAAGAACTGGTTCCACTCATCCAGCCTTTCTGCGGGGAAAAGGTCGAGAAATCCGATTATTCATTGGGAGACTCATGCGCTTTGATATTATTTTTTATTAAATGAAATACTGATTCGATTAACGTATTTTAAAAATAACTTGGAAGGTGTACGTCCGTCTCCGAGTTTCTTATTTATTTTTGTACAGTCTTTAAGTATAAATACGAACTGGAATACGGATCGACTGTGAAGTCTTGTTATCTGGTACATTTACAATCAGAAGTTTTGTATTCGAGTCTAGAGTGACTATCCAGCGCAGTGGCGTGCACACCATATACGCAAAAAGACACTGCCTACCTTAGTATTTTGGCTACCCGACCTAATAATAGAGTTATTGCTAGATCCTTTTTGTTGTTGTACTCACGACATAGGCTAACGAAGGTCCTGTGTGTTGTGGGTGAGTAGATAGGTAGGTGCCTATATTTCGTAAAGACAAGTTACCTATATATACATAGGTGTCAATCCTTGGGGATTACTGCCTACCTTATCGTAAAAGCCAGTGCACGTCACTGATCGAGCGTGTATAAATGGGTCTCTTTTTCAGAAAATAGGGGTCTTACACTCCATTTTGTGTACAAGAATGTGCTATTTGCTAAGCAAATGATGACGATACATAGTCAGGACAGGCTCGCGAGTACTGCGGTCAACTAAAACATTCGTTGTTTGCGGTTTTCAGTATTTTCAATCAATATTTATAGATGGACTATGTTCTTTGTAAGTATGTCTTCCCAGGCACCCGTAGTACAGGTTTTCATAGTATACAATCAGTCGATCTTGTGTGAAATGTTCCAGAATTTGTTTATTTATTTTTATCAGGACCACCTACAATTACCTACACAGCTAATTTACGTACTTTTTATCATGGTGTGCGACCAATGACAGGTAGTCTTAGCATATATTACTATATATTAGTGGCGAAGCTAGGAGGTAAGCCGGTAGTGAAAAATAGGCACTTAACCAATGCTTATTTAGATTTTTTTATTTGTTTTACTTATTTCAGCTATAATAAGTCCCTACGCTACTTAATTTCCTTGAAAATATTTGTTAATCTGCCTGGCATAGGCTTATCTTGTACTACCGGCTTACCCCCTAGCTTCGCCACTAGGTATACTAATATTATTGTAGAGATTCATTATTTGTAATTTCGGACGTGTGTTACGAATAAAGTTGAAACCTACTGGACGGATTTCGATATTTCTTGCACATTATACCCAAGTAAGATAAGCTGTACGGAAACATAAGAAAACCTGATAGACACGGTGAAAGCGGCTCATCTAGTTTGATAATAATGTAACAGATCGTGTGACTCAAGTCTTACTACATGAGAATTGTCAATCTATGTTAAGACTGTATCGGTGTAGTTTTTGCGACACCCCGCTCCCAGATCTGACCAAATCGAGAGTCGCCCTTGCGGCGTCCAAATATGTACAGAGGTGCAGAGCTACTATCGCTGCCCGAGTCATGCTCTAACAGTACGCAGTATTATATTTGTACAATGACGAATGACTTTAGGAGTGTCAAAATAGTGGCTGGACTTTACGAAGAATGTGTTCGTTTTTTGGGACGTAAAAGGCATGATCTTTGCCTGCTATGGCGCCTCTAAGGCGATACATGAGGTACCTGTCTATACTAATATACTACATATATTGATAATTTGTTTACATCAAATAGGTTCTGAAACTAATGGACCGGTTTTTAAGATTCCTTTACTGTTGGGAAGCTACAATATCTTCGGGGATATTTTATACCAAAATTCCCACGACAAAACGTAAGAACCGTCCGTACCTGCAGCTAGCTCTATTTATAGTCGGGGTTTTAATGTTGAAATAAGTATAAACATCTTGCCTAGTTGTAGGTGATATGGTTTCCGCAACTCGACGTCTTTTTTTATTGCCCATAAACAAACGTTTGAATCGATCCACCATCTTGTCTGGTGTGGCCACGGTTGCCTATTACGCATCTACTTGTTCATCCGTGACTTGAAGATACTAAGGCCCTTAATCTGAAACGTGTACCAAGCACTAATCAGGTAAGTTTTATGCTTTGTCTGACTCTAACGACAAGTGTCAAAAAGAGACAGCATTACATAATGAAATTACTTTTTCTCTTAGAATACTGGCTTTAAGAAAATATGTGCTGTACAGGAAACCATAAGTCGTTCCATCATAAGACTTGACGTAAAGCGTTTGGTGTGAGTAACTGGAATTTCCGCCTGATACGGGTGATGTTTTCGCAATTCTCCATCTAGAAAATAAAAAATGTAGGAAGACTACGGAGACTACGGACTAGGAAGACTACTAAAAATGTAAGGAGACTACTATTGGATGTATATGTATAGTAGTTTCGGCAATCCGTGAACACCATGACAATACGCATGCATATTTCTTATTCTGCTTAACATTTATCCTGGTTACACATAGCACTAGCGTGGATCGAGTTTCATTTATTGATTTGGCTTATTTGCGAACCTGCGTCTTCCGAAACCTCTGCAGCGAAGCGTAGAGAAGAACCAGAAGCATAGCACTAAACCCCACTGAAAGGCGTCATCCTTACAATATGGATGCCCGCTATATTCGGTTGTGATCACCTGCTGTGGAGGTACTAATCATTTTCTGTTTTTGCCCTATATCTCACACAAAAAGCTGAACCCTTTATAGTCGATATACAAAATCCTTCTACGTCATAGCATTTATAATGGGGCATGACAAGCGAATTAAATGAAATCAAAACTGGTTAAACTAAGCGTCGTCAAATAACAACAAACTCAGTCAATAACAACAACAGGCGAACGAACCCCAAAAAGGAATAAAAACGATACCTCAAATGTACAGGCAAATACAAAAGTGTTAATAAAAAATAAGTTCATCTCTCAAAAGTAACCCACTAAGAATGAGGTATCATTTTACTTTAATCTGTCGACGTAATTTTGTGTCCGACAGTACAGTATTTCCAATCAATATAAAACTACCAATTAAAAACGTTTTTCGACCGTTTTTTGGTTCGCAAGTTAATTTTATATTGCTGAAACTACCATTATATTTTGACCCTCACACGTTTACGATACTCTGCTGCAAAACAGCTGTGGTGACTTTATTATACTGTGTTACAGTGATATAGATAAGGCTTAAATTAAATAAAGACATTACCATGTACCTTTGGCATATTCATCAGTGTTAGTACCTCGCCGCTCTCCATAATACGAGTATAATAAGTAAACATTAAAATCTCCGCCTTAGGAGGAGGCCTATGTCCAGCAGAGGACGCCACTGAGCTGACATGATGATGAAGTAAACAAATGTTTCAAATTCAAGATTTTTTTTTTAAAAGTTGCCAGTTTCTTTACTTTTCTTTAGGTCCATAAAATAAATTATTCTGAACCAGGGGCGTAGGTATTACGTTTTAAGCTGGCGTTCTATTTTCCCTATTTATTATTCTTTGAAAGCGCGGAAATGTTTTAAGTTTCTGTAAAGGTCTGGGCCCAAGTACCTAATATAAATGGAGTATTTTTCGAAAACAATGGGATGTCCTACATGTCCTACAAAGAGGTACAACGACCCCATTTTCGACGCTTCTCTCCTAACCTTGGTGTGTCCTTTAAGGTTTATTTATTCGGTGAGTCATTGTATTGAGCTTTATTTATTTCTTCTTTTAATACTTTTTTCTTAAAGTCGCATTCGATTGTCCAGACGGCCTGTATCAATTGTTGACTTGAATGTCGTTTGTCTCTTTCACACGTGCGTTTTTAGAGGGAGACGAACTTTTTCTTGAGTACCAATTTGAATAATTCTATGGCATGTAGAGTCTTTTTCAGCTTTCTTAATTTGCGTTGAGCAATAGGGATGTTTTAAATTGGGTAGGAATAGTACCAAAGTTACCAAATCGGTCTCTCAATCGCAAGATATACGAGTTGATGAAATATTGTTTCCATTGTGTTATATACGGAAAGACAAGCTTCCAAGCTTATTAAATTAAAAAACCTTTTAAAAAACCATTTAAATGGGCTAAAAAGTCCGCCATGTTGGATTTGGAAAGACGTCACTTTATTTTTCGAGTTGTGTCATATGTTGTCATATTCATGGGTGTCAGAATTCGTTTAAAAAAACCATGCATAGTTATCCGAAGTGAATGTTGAGTACATCTGCTTCAATATTGAATTTCAAATACTTACCCTCGTATACATAAAGTTAGAACAGCGTGAGTGCACTGTTAGTAAAGGTCTCATAAACCGATAAAATTTTCGCCATATACGGACAAACCAACTTTCGTTGACTAAGGACGTCAACTAGTTAGTCTATGTTTAAACTTTTTATGAATACGACGGATAATAAGCAGGTTAAAAACGGAACTCAGAGTTCAACTAGTGCACCACAATCTGAAATATCTGTATTCTGACACGTGAACCAAGATATAACAATACTCGGGTAAAATGGATTCTTTGTCTGACTCTAATGGCAAGTGTTAAAAAGAGACAAATGCGCCTCCAGCATTATTATTATTCATTCATTTTTATTTCTGACTATGGGCCTTATAATGTGAATAGTTTCTAAAGCACCGTTTTCTATCTTCATTCTAAAGTAACGTCAGTCCTGCTCTAACAGTGTTTTTGCAAAAGAGACAAACTATACTCAAGTGACACGGCGTATTGTTTTAGAATACGGCTCTAAGCAGTGTAAGTGGGCCTAAATCTCCATGCTAAAGATTATCATCACGAACGTGCAATTATACACGCGATCTTCGAACAAATTATTGAAATGAGAAAAGCAAAAAAAAACAGCAATAATATTTTTTTTTGGTCAGAATTTTATGTTTGAGAGGCCGCGGCTTCGGTGGGCTTAGGGATGATTGGTTAATTTAGTATGCAATTACCTAAACATAAGTACTATTTTGGCGTGCGCGTTATATTCCGGCGGATGTAGTTAGGTTGCTGTTTCGGCAGTAGTCGTTAGACTGAATTAGAGGTTTGCGTTTGAGTTGATCGCGTTTCCACAGAACTTTTTTACAGATGATGTACTGGTAGAGTTACTCTCATTTCAAAGATACATCCACTTCACGCCTGTCTCCCACAAGGGTAGGCAGAGACTACATATCTCCATTTTTCACGGTCCTAACATACCCCTTTCGCTTCATCTACATTCATCCCTCCCGGTTTCGAGTACTTTTCACTCCACCTTCCGCCAGGACATCACCAATCTGGTCAATGTATGTCCTTCTGGGGCGACCTCTACTCACCCGGCCCATTACATTACATCACCCATAAAAATATCTTTCGTCAATCGACTTTCATCCATTCGCGCCATATGCCCAAACCACCGAAGCATGCCCTTTTCAATCTTGGTCACTACATCTTCCTTCAAACCTGTGGACCTTAATAACACGGCGAAACGGCGATAAAAACCTACCTTAGATCGCCTTTTTCGTCGAGTATTATAGGAAACGTGTAGTGACGATGAATAGAATACATGTGTCACCATCCCAGCCTAACTTTTGCCATCGTGGAAGCCGTAAGAGGCGACCGAGGGAACTCTCCAGACGACGAGCAGCAGCGCTCTCTGTGAGTTAAACCACAACACCACTGCGATCACCAGTTGTCGGGTTGGCAGGCGCCAAGCGTGGCATTTATTGGCATTTCCCCCCAAATGATCATGGAAATCATCCAGCAGTGGACGTCATGGTGCAGATGATTTTATTATACGAAATTACAGAGTCTAACATACTAGTATTCCATCACGAGATCTATTGGTAATTCATATATTCACATCCACGTAATAAAACAATACTCAATAAGAATTTGATTAACAAAATGGCCAGAAGTGATCTAACTTTTTCTAATCATTTTCCCCGAAGCACTAATTTGTATTCCGATAGAGTTTAAAATATGTTATCGTTGTAGATTCCAACACGAAACATTCTTGTGTAATATTCCTTTGACTATCAATAGTTTTTTCTATATGAACTACTAGCTGACACGGCAAACGTTGTTTTGTGTTAGAACTATGAAACGGATTTGTAACGCGCGATGTTATTCGCGATTTTTCGTTCCCGTGGGAATTTGGGGATAAAATATAGCCTATGTTACTCAGCAATAATGTAGCTTTCCAACAATGATTTTTTCAAATCTGTCGGGTAGTTTCGGAGCCTATTCAAAATTGTATAATTTTGTTATAGGTAGGTATATATATTACTAGAGGACCCGACAGACGTTGTCCTGTCTGAACAATGTATATTGATTTTCGAATTATAATCGTAAGTTACAAAATCAAGTCGTCATTCGCTGAATATTCATAGAAATATCTCGCCACACGCAAACCTCATTACAGCTAATAGGTTCATTGTGAAGCTACAGGCAGATATAACTGCGGGATACGAGTACTCTCTGTGTTGCTATCTCTTAAAACCGTATTGTGCTCTTGTTACGGTTACCACCCTCTTTTGCTATTCTTGTACGTATATATTGAAGTACGTAGGTTGTGGTTTGATATGAAGGTACAGAAATACGTCATCATCATCAACATCACTAGCCCATACTTGTCCACTGCTGGGCATAGGCCTCTCCAATTGCACGCCACTGAGATCTGTTTTCGGCTTCTCGCATCCACCTTCTGCCAGCCATCTTGCGTATATCATCAGTCCACCTTGCCTGAGGGCGTCCTACACTCCGTCCCACTCCGCAGAAATACGTAACTGTACATATCTACATACGCACATCAAAAATGTGCAGGGATTTTGCCCTTGTGTCTAGCAGTTCCGGGCATAAGAATAGAACTGAGGTTTGCCCTTGCCTGTCGTAAAAGGCGACTGAAAGGGCGTAAGGGATGTGGCACGAGAGCGGGGACTCGCGTACCCCTAACTCGGCCCCTG